>FIZT01015185.1:0-12443 GCA_900065295.1 Paracoccus marginatus | reverse complement strand
CGACTGTGCGGTAAAGGCACTACCTACTGACCTGACGACTAGAATCTTACTAGAAAAGAAAAATTAGAAGAAGAATAAAAACCTGAGGGGTTTTTCCTTTTCTTTACAATACCAAACCCTCCTTAGCCCCCTTACAACTAATTACGGAAACCCTATTGCCGGGACACCTGTGTCCCTGCTTGTTTTTCACGTAAACGTTTTTTGAAAATCGGTAACCACGTTTTTGGATGGTATGTAGTTCGTTTTTTATCCCCCTTTTCGTTTTATTTCAATCGTTGCTAAAGTAATTATTAAGCATGGGGAAAATAATGAAAAGTGGCAAAGTTGTGTTGGTGTTGAGTGGAAGATACGCCGGTCGTAAGGCTATTATTATGAAAACATACGACGACGGAACATCTGACAAGCAATACGGACATGCTTTGGTTGCTGGAATTGATCGTTATCCACGAAAAGTTACTAAAAGAATGAGCAAAGCGCAGTTGAAAAAAAGATCGAAAATCAAGCCGTTCCTGAAGGTACTGAATTATAACCATTTGATGCCCACCCGATACTCCGTTCCGGATGTGACGAATGATAAATTGACCGTGAAAGATTTGAAAGACCCTATGAAGAGGAAGAAATATCGTTTCCAAGTTCGCGTCAAGTTTGAAGAAAGATATAAGTCTGGTAAAAATAAGTGGTTTTTCTCGAAGTTGAGGTTCTAAGAATGTATCTTATCACACAATAAATGTTATATTTTGTATTTTAACTGTTCGTTATTCTGCCGACAGGTCAGCCGTTTTCACCGTCGATACGCTATTCGTGAGTCATATTCGCTCTTGTAAGAATTACAGTAATTAATTATTGTATCGGTGAAGCGCGAAAAGTTGAAAAACTAATAGAATGGTAAAATCGTTTATTTATCAAGTACAAAACAGTCATTTAAATTCGGAATTTTCCGGCATTCGCGTTACGATTGAGATTTGAATCCGTAATTATGTCTACTCATCGAAGCTGAATTAGCTGCATCACTCTTGCTTATCAAACTCATTTCTCCTGATCGTAGAGTTGGCTTCACCGATTTACATTGCATTATAAATCTTATTTCTTTCAGAAATTGATGTTTCACCGGTATCTATAAATATTGAATTTTAATTTGAGGTTGTGATAGTGAATTTCGAGTACCTAGTTTATGATTTATGCTGCTTACATCGTGCTCCGAGGCCGAGTTTTTCAAGTGAAAATAAAGTTCGAAGATCATTGCTATAAATGCAATAGCAACGCCAGCGATGAGTACTAAAAATACACCGCCGACGTTATTCAAGTATAATTTTTGCGCGTCGTGCTTTTCTTCGACCTACAAAGTCAGGTAAATTATTGTTTAGTGATCAACTAAGGTGAGCTTGACTGCGCAATTTGCAGAAAAATAGATGTAAGAAGCTTTACTTGGCAGTTCTTGGAATATTTTTCTTTCCACCATTTTCGCTTCAGTGTGCTCAGTTTTCCTTTTTCTTGGAGTAGCAAGACGCCTGTGTTGATATCGTTAGCGTACCACGAATCTGAGACATGAAACGGACACGTATTTGTATTTTGTTGTTGTACCAAGGGCGTAATTTGGACATCATTTGATTCGATATTACTTACTTTTTCGCATGGCTATACCGTAGTTTTTATTGTCTAATAGCGGACCAATTTGAGCCAGTTCGCAGTGCTGCTCCTTTTCGTAATCAATCGCCGATGACTCCATGAAAAATGCGTAGCTACCTTTGCCTTCGACCACTTTGTTAACTCCTTCTTCGTTATTCGTTGTCATGCAGTGTGGATTTTTCGTCATAAAGTCGTAAATTGCTTGGTACTCTGGTATTCTCGAGTCCTTAATTTCAATAAAAAAAAGTACGGTAGAGAAGAAACTGAATGTTAGAATTTGTAAAAGCATTGTTATTTAATGACTGATCCAAGTACTCTAAAGAAATTAGCGGTGGTGCCATCTCTTTTAGCGCCGTATGATATTTTAGTTTGTTTTGAAAGCTCTTTGGCATCTTTGAAAGCGGGAACTTCGTTTTCGACGGTAAGGAAAGCAGCCAAATTGGCCGTGTAAGACGATACCATAATCAATGTAAAAAACCACCAAACACCTGCTGCGATTCGAGTAGACGGTGATCTGAGCAATAAAAATTATTTTAAACGTGATAATAATCAAGCTATCAATATTCGTATTTTCAATTTGTGTTCGTAACTGCGCTGGCTAACAACTCACATGGGGGCGATATCGGAACCTTGCTGCATTAGAGCACCGATGGTGAACCAAAGTGAATTACTCAGAGTGAACTGATTCTCCAATTCTTCTGGTTCTTGAATGCATGGATATGGATTTCTCCATTCGTACGGCGTAAGTCTGAAATTACGAATTTTGGAGGATGTACAATTTTTAAAAAGTCAAGTAGGTAGGTAGGTAGGTAGGTTAGGTACTTATCTACATGTTGTAGAAAGGTACTTGAAAGATGCGTTTTTGAAAATTTGTCATTACCTCGCCATTACGAAGAATTGTAGTGAAACGCCGATGTAAGCTGTCACCACCAACAACCATACTGTTGTACTAAATGGAAATAGAAAAGAAAATAAGCTCGGAGTCTCCGTTTTTGGTTTCATGTAAAGTATTGATATACCTTTCGAATAAAAACAAAAAATGCGATAACAGTCAGTTTACATATCCCTCTCGTAAGTACCCAGTATTAAAAAGTCAACTCAAATTTATAGTCTGGGAAACATTTTAGTAAGCTCAAATTCACCTAAATCCATGTAAGGTGTCGAAAAATCAATGTAAGATTGTCTCTCTCTCGACATAGTTACATCTGCCAAAGCTAAGTCGGCTTCCTGCGAATAATCAAGCGAAGTTGAATCATGTACCTAGAGCTAGACCTACTTGTACTTACTTCAATATTATGAGTGAAAGTTTTTTCTTTTTTTTTCAAGTTGTTTTGGCTTACCCCGTGGTATACTTTTCCCACCATACCATCCCAGCACGCTTTAGTTTTGTTCGGACAATTAATTAGTTGACCGTTGGCACCATCTTCTTGAATTATGAGATTATACTTGAAGCCGTTGAGCAGACTAAGTTCCCTGATGAGATCAACTGCGTATCCTTCGTATCTATCGTTACCCTCCAATTTGTTGGCTGAATTCTTTCGCATTCCGTATGGTTTCGTCTGTAAAGTAAGTTACGTGGGTATTTTTATAAATTACTAGCGCTGAAATATGAGACTTGAAGTTGAAGTAATTTTTACTAGGTAGCAGGTACTTGAGTGCATAAATCATACCAGAGAGATGACAATATTCAAAGTGGTGTTTGATAAGTCGTTTCCTTTATGTGGTGGATGCGGATCCGGAATCACGTTGGTTTTGACGCCGTCGCTTAAATCTGAATTCCAAATTCCACGCTCGATAATTCCTTCTTCACTCAGTTCAATTATTTGCATTTCAACGCTGGTACGAAACCCTTCGTTATCGAATTTAACCAAACCGGATAATCCGTTGATTTCGGTCTGATGTAAGTATAAGTACGTAACAGACGTTAAACGATGAAAATTATCCGATTCGAGTTATTCTTCGCAAAGGAAAACTCATCTTCACTGATTCTACTCACCACTCTCATATCGTTGACTAATGAAGTACCGAATTTCCATGACTTTTTATCGTAGCATTGAGGTACGTCAACATCCGTTAGAGTATTTACGAACAAGTTATTTTCGGTTCTTTCTTTAGCTTTGAATCGTTGCAGCGTTGTTTTGTATAATTTGACAGCATCATGCAGTAACGCAGCTTCGACCTTTGTGTGATAGTTGTTTTAGTGTTTTGCGGAAATGTATAAATTGGTGCCGAATGGGACCCCCCCCCCCTATTGCCTTATTAAAATTACCGTTATGTTCATATCTTTCGGAAGTTGACTGATGATAGTTTCGAGTGTACTGTTGACTGAAGGCTTCGAAGGATTTATCAGTCTGAATCCGGTGATATTAACTCCGCTGTACTTATACGGTTCTAGATCAATGGTATGTAAATCCTGCCGAACGAAAGAAAAAAAACAAAGTACAGACGTTACCTCTTTTAAGGCTACATAGTAAATAGCCTATGGTAGGTAGGTAAGGTACATCTGCGGGTCGGTACGAACCAAGCAAGTTATAATGTAACTGTAATCTTTTATCATTACTCCACTTTGTTGAGCGTGTTGCAAAACTTTTGGTAGCGTATCAGTTGAACAATCCAACAAAATGTTTGTTTCATCGCTACGACGTATTTCTTGAAACAAGGGTCTGTAAAACAAACGATCAATACGTACCTACTTACTTATTGTGTTTCGGTTTAACTAAAATTAATTTGATGAACAAATGCCTTGGCTATCTATTTCTATATAGGTGCATTTATTATACGGTAAAAAGTAGGTTGATTGTTGGGTAAGTAAGTAGGAAAATCTGAGTGCATAAGCTTAGATACTTATATCAATTTAAATTGATGACTAACATGTAGTTACCGTTGTCCGGTAATTGCATTATTTTCACGTTGGCGTCTGCGCTACCTTCCCATTTTAGTAAACTATTTATTCGAATTAGGCTCTCATTGTCTTCGTACACGATCATAAAACTGTTCCATTCCCATTTTTTGATCACAGCTGCGTACGCCTGAAAATGTTTGAGAGTATACCTAAAACTTTTAGTCTTTTAGTGCTTGAGAGTAGGCCTAATGACCAAGTAGTATAGGTATGGCTCATTGAAAAAGTGGTACGTCTTGCGAATTGTGATTTTCACCTGGGCTAGAGTTTTTGGATGTGGATATAAATTCACACCGCACAAGCCTCGGCGTTGATGAGCATCGTATCGAGTTTGTATGTTTGGTATTTCTTTTGTGTCGCTGATGGCTTTAACAATGGGCGAAGATACTCTCAGCTGTGGACCAAATAGCGCTATAACGCGTTTTTCCAACAAGTTACACACTGTAAATTTGATGATACGTTATAATTGATTGGTTTTTTGTCTTCATTTTTGGTAACGTAAATTTATACGGCACCGGATTGTTTTACTAAAATAGAATTGAATTGATTCGTAGCCTCCGCTTCCGTTATCAATACTATGTCGTTATCATCCTCGCTCGTACCGTTGGCCGCGATCTCAAAGATCAATTCTTCTAAACTTTTCTGGTCGTTGTCTTCCTTACGATGGAATACACCACCTGTCAATGAAATCCAATCCATTTACTCACGCATGTAGGTACATACGTGTAGAATTCTAAGCACAACAATTCATTCGACGATATAGTCAGATTTAAAATACTCACCTATTTTAAATTCGTTTGAAGCGATTATCAGAAGTGAATTGGTTACTATTACAAATACTAATTTCAGGTACATTTGAAAGCTGATCTTGATCCACGTAAATTTCAACGATAAGTTCAATTCAAGCTCAACCGGTAATCCGTCGAAGAATCCGCGTTCATTTATGCCAGTGATACATGTACGCATATACCTATTGGGATAAGTTGAAGCGACGATGGTGCATTTTCTACTTCATTCTAATCGTCATCATCTGTTTTACTTTGTAAGTACCTACCTTACCTGGCACATGAGTATTGCTTGTTAGTTAGTGTAATTTGCATTTTTTTTCACGCTGAGAAATAGACTACGTTACAAACGTTACTTACGTACGATGTTTTCTTAATGGATTACGAGGTCGTTGATCGTTTTAATTTGTTGTCATTTGTAAATATGTTTTGCTTTCTTAATTGGCCAGTGTCGCTGACGTGGTCATATCACATTTTTGACGAAAGTATAAAAAATATAAACTGAAGTAAAAAGTGAGTAGGTAAGTAGGTATACAATATACACTGTTCGTTTGAAAAAGTGGCAAAATATCGACTGCGTATATACTTACTTAGGTATACTTAGATTATCCACGTTTTGTGAGTAGAACAAAAATATTTATACTCATACTTAGTTGCGTGATGTTGAAGAAATGAACTAATGCTAATTTCCCCTCATCCCTGTCAAACTTCTGATTTCTCCAACTTGGCGCTTTGCGAGTTATTTTTAAATGTACGAATTTACGTTAAACTTACACTGTGCGTCGTCGCGTCGCGTACAAATATCGCAGATATAAGTAGATATATAGGTATTTGTATAAGTATTGTAGTTGAGTATAATAGTAGCTAGTAGCTCTAGCTACTATGTAACTAGCTTCTCGGTACCTAGTTATTTCCGCCTTTCGGGTTTATTCGCCTACCAATACTTACCATAAATGTATCGCATGTTTCTATAACGTAAAAAAGAAAATGCATTTGATCCTACTACCTACTTACAGGTAGCTAGGTACTGACATTGACACAAAGACAGTAGGTGCATGTTTATTTGTAGATTGGATACCCTATAGGTAATAGGTATTAGGTACGGTATTCATAAGTAGTGGATGAACGTGTGGTGTGGGTAACTTTAGTTCTTATGGTTATTATTGGTCTTTCGAACTGCTCAACGCCATAAATGCTTTATATCTATCAAGTGGATCGTTGTTTTCTGAAGTTTTTTCCGATGGTTTCCTTACCGGTTTTGTAGTAATATGGCAATTTAGTACGAAGTGTAATTCTTTCTTGAACGCAGTTTTCAAAGGTATCTGCGTGTTGTAAAACGTAACGGGTACCTATTAGTTGTAGTACTAGTACATATATCAAATTTATCTATTTAAATATATCTACCTACTATATGTATGGTACGGTAGTACAATAGAATAGGTATCTGGTTTATTTTTAAAAACGCACCTTTTCGATGACGGCAACTTTGCGTATATTCCACAAAAACTCCAGTATAGAAAGAAGAAACGAGAACGTCATTCCAATGACTAACACTACAAAAACTCCACCAACTTGAGCGACAGCTAAAGCGTTTTCTTCTATTTCGTCTTTTTTACCTCGCTACATGAATGTACCATACCAAAACCAGATTTGAGAATAAATGCGTGCTTGACTGCTTGTCGTGATATTCGCTTGCTAACAAACTTACCGGACACTCTTTACTCTTATCCTCAACTTTCCAGTATTTCGTTTTCAAATCTCGGACTTTACCTTCCTCTTGTAATTGCAACAACGCCGTTGTTATCGATGTTCTAAACGGAGATTCTATAAATGAGAAGAAAAGGAAAATTGAAATGTGTTGGTAGGTACATATTGAGTAGGTATACCTAGGAAGTATTCATTCGGTAATACTTGAGTGGGTACATAAATAATATATGCTGAGTACTCACTCAAAGGCATAGCGATACCGTAGCCTTTGTTATCTAATAGTCCACCAACTTGAGTTAACGAACAGTTTCTTTCAATTATGTATTCGATAGTGGAAGATTCCATAAAAAATGCGTATTGCTTTTCTCGTAAAACACGATTCCGGCCTTCGTTATTATTATTGGTGAACACCGACGGCTTCGTCGACTCCATCGTAGCCCACATTTTTTGATACAAATTGTCGTTTGATTTCTGAGGGAGAGAAAAGAAAAGAAAGGTTGGTAGGGAGTTGAAGAATTTTTTCAACTTGTCACCATCGCCACCCATATATGATCGCGATAATTGATAGGCATGCAATAGTAAAGTTAAATAGCTAAATACTTCGAAAAACGCTCTTGTTGAACCGTCCTTGTTACATCCGTATTTGATAGCCGACTGCGCAGCTAATTGTTCTACGTCTTTGATTTCAGAATCCATTTTATTTGTGGTAAGAAAAGCGGCCAAATTCGCTGTGTATGTAGAAACCATGATAAGCGTGAAAAACCACCACATTCCCGCAACGATTCGCGACGATGTAGCTCTGAAAAAAATGATGACGAATTTCTCAATACATACCTATATTAGAGAGGTAAATATCGGCATTCAAAAGTAGGTACCTACAGGTATACATACCTAATTACCTATGTATGATTTAATATTTTGAAATATTTGTCTCGCATGGTAAGCAGATAAGATGTACCTATACTTATTGCTTACTTTGGTAATATGTCGCAGCCTTGCTGTAACACCGAACCCAACGAGAACCACAATGAATTCACCAATGATAAGGCATTTTCCAACTCTTCCACGTTGGAATCACACGGATGAGGACTTTCCCAGTCGTACGGAGAGAGTCTGCGAATTTTAAGCCAACCGTAAGTTCTTGTTTATACATGTACTTATGAATCTATGAAAAATGTTAAACATTGTGTAGGTACATACATACATACATACATACATACATACATACATACATACATAGGTACTCTATAGCACCTGAACATACCTCGATACAAAAAATAAAGCTATCGAGAGGGCGAGCAAAGAAGTAGCCACACATAACCAAACTTCAAATCGTAGCGGTTTCAAAAACGAAAACATTTCCGTTTCTTCTTCCTTGCCTTTTTTATACAGAATACTAATGCCTGTAAAGAGATGAACCGTCGTTAAAACTAAACTAAGTACCTATACGAAAACAAAATAATAAATTGATTTTCATCGTTTTATAGCCGCTATTCCCTACCTAAATTCATAAACGGTTTGGTGAAATCTACCGCCTTTCTTCTTTCGTGAGTAATAGTTAAATCGCAAATTCCCAAGTCAGCACGCTATCAAGTGACAAAACATGCGAGTAGATTGGTAGGTTGTAGGTAACGAAAATTTGGTATTCTACATTTTGATATTATAAATCGTAGGTACTAACTCTGTCTTGAACTTCTTTTATGATTCCATCCCATTTGCCGGTGGTAGGGTTAAGATTACCGCGACTACCGTCCTTTGCTAGCACGAATTTATACTTGAATTTTCTCAGTTTAGCTATCATATCTATGAGATCCTTTGAAAATCCGGTGTAACATTCTCCATTCTCTTCTTTTTCTTCTTCTGTCATAGTTTCGGGATATTCGCATTTCGACAAGTACGGATCGCCCTGCAAGAAATTAGATAGCTTTCAGTCTGCAAATTCGAAACTTACCTTTCAAAAATAGTAAATCAACTTGGCTTGATCGGTCAGTTCACTAACTTACGTAGGTAGGTATGTAACGCCTGTAGGTGTGATACCTAATTACCTACTTATCTACCTTATATGTTTTGTAGGTACCTACTTGTGAATATATGGTAACGTTTGTGTAGGTTCTTATGAGAGATAAAGATAAACTTACTATAATTGAAGAGACAATGAACGTTTTATTCATTGCCAAATCTTCGGTTTCTTGCGCTATTTGAGTTAGGTTTCTCGTATAAGCAATTCCATTCTCAGGATCCCAGTTACCCAATTTGTAGCGTATTCTGGGTAGCATTTGTAAAATATGAATGGTGTGAAAATTTCTTTCGCCTTTTTCGTTGATTTTCACTAGCCCCGTTACCATTTTAATTTCAGTCTAAAAAACAAAAATTTACTATAGCTACGCGTTAATAAATTTGTACGAATGAATCCGGTTTCGATTGACTAGGTATACATATAAGTACATAGTACCTTGCGGACTTTTCTTACTTACAGTCTTGATGAAATTTATCAACGAACTTCCGTTTTGAAAAACTGTGTCCTTCGACTTACAATCGAGCGATTCCTGCACTAAATTTTCGTTTTCTAAATACGTATCCAACGCCTTGGCAAATAAATAAACCGCGTCGTACATAAAGAATGCTTGCGCCTGTAAAATCGACCGGGCGGCATTGTTTATCAGAGTATAATTAAGCGCCGTACCTACATATGCGTAGTGTAGGTATATTATATTGTGGTAAAAAGTGTTGCAGTCTATATAGGTAGCTGTAGCTTAAGATCGTATTCAGATCATATGGTCGGATCGAGCCAAAGGGATGTATAGTACCTTAGGGTGGCCCATAATGCAAAATTTCCAAATTTTTTTCGAGAATCCAAATGAGTAATTAAATTTTGATTTTTTAAAACATTTTGCAGACCCGTAGGGGTCCTTCTTAGGGGGGCTGAAAATCAAAAAATGACCAAAATTGGCCATTTTTGAGTGCTTCTCAACAAATCCGAACTTCGAAAATAAGGGTCACCCTGATAGTACCTACTCGTAGGTAGAAGAACTGTAGGTACAAGTCAAGTATAGTAGGTACGTGTTTTCTCACCTGAAGAATTCGTACTTTCTCATGCACGAATGAAGAAAAACGATCGTAATCGGCGCTGACCTCATCTTCTGTATAAGCTACCGGATTAATAATGCTGATTGTAGTGATATTGGTCCTCGTGGAAATGAAATCCCTGAAATCTTCCTGATGAACGTCCTAAAAAATTTACCTCTCTGTACAAGCACCTACTTAACAACTTTGTATAGGTAATAAATTCTTTGTTACAGGTTTCGCTCGGTACTGTATTAGTTGTCACGTTTAATTTACCAGCGATATTATGACGTAGGCAAAATAGTCGCCCATCAACTGGAGGCTCTGAGCTTTGATCAGAAACGGCTTGATGTTCTTTTTCGCGCACCTCATCACAAAACGCGTTTCAGAGCGTTTATGAATCTCTTTCAATACAGGTCTGTCGGATAGAGGAATAGTATAAATTTATGCCCGCATTTAATACATACTCGTGGATTTTTATTTACGACGGTTATTCATTTACCACTGACCCGTAGTCTTGATTTTTTGGCAGTTGCTTCAAAGTTATCGGACGGTAATTTTCATTATTTTGAAATTTTTCATGCTCAATTAGTAAGTCTTGAAACATGATCAAGTCTTGATCGTCTTCATATAATAGCATAAATGCCGTCCAATCCATGTCGTGAATTATCTGCTGAATTCCCTGAAAAATTTTATGCATAGCTTTGCTGAAATACGCTAGATGATACCAATACGATGATTTGTTTACTTTAGTTAAATGTTGCATCGATGGAAACATGTTGACGGAGTAGCTGTCGTTGTGCATTGAAGGCTCTAGCATCGAAAATATGTACGGAATTTGATAGAAATCTGTAACAGATTGTGTAATCGCCATTCCTTCGTCCGAATTCGGTCCCAGCACAACTGTGATACCTTCTTTCATCGTAGCGCATACTGGAAAAAAAGGAAAAAGAAAAAAAAATCATAGTCTGGTATGTAATGCAGCTCTAATATTGTAGAAAATCGTTTGTAATGTGTAGTTACCATACCAGTTGGAGTACATAAATAGTACAATTAGTTCAAGTACCTACTTACTTATACTTACTCGAGGAAAAAATCGAGCTCTTATGTTGAGTAAGTAGGTACCTAAGTAAGTACAAATACTCGAGTTACGCAGCACTAATTAATATAAGTAGGTACTGAAGAAATAAGGAAAATAGCCTAACTTTACGCAATAGGTATTGTGTAAAACACCGTTTATCTACTTACGTGTATTTTTGATTGCAAACGCATCGTGCGGGTCGACAATTTTCGTAATGTTTTTTAGCAGAGTTTTTTTCAAAATATTAGCGTCTTTGTTCACGTCAGTGATGGCTGCTTCAAACGCTTCGCGTTCTTCCGTATCTTCGTTTCCAAAAATTCCGACTGCAATTTTATGGCAGTAGTGCGGTTAAATCTAATCCAGCGGATTACTGAGCGCCTAAATACGTATTATGTTACAACTCTGTTCGTTACCAACCTACGTTAATTTCCAACGGAGAATCGGGAAAATGTTTTGTTAACCGGTTGCCATCGCAGAGTAAAATTGTCAGCCCGCTTATCGCTACAAAAACAAAAATATTCATCGCGGATTTCGAGACGAGTTACTGCTCGCTGGAGTATGCGACACAACTGCCTTTACCTTCGTTCACATCTTTAAATAAAATATTTTTGAATGATCGCCAAGTCCCCTGTGAAGTGTTGTGCATGTACCTACTTTCAAAAGTAACTTCCAAGATGATCGTGTTGCGTGAACTGAAACGATACCATGATACGATAAGTTGATGAAAATGACTATACCTTTATCATATATGTATACCTACTTTATTGCTTTTTTAATTTTCTGAAAATATTCAAATATTGATGTTGTGAACTTTTTGTGGTGGGATGGTGCATTTGAATCGTTGTTTGACGAATGTAGTGGAATGTAGGTAAATTGTAAACGCATAAAATACACAAAACGAAAAGACTTGATAATAAACTCGGTGAAATTAGGTAAATTTGAAACATGACTAGGAACATAATAGGGAATAGAATTTGCATGTGCATAATACAAAGTAGTACTATTGAACGAAGAAAATGTTAGGAGATCTGAAAGTAATACCAAAAATCGACTTTTTATTCGTTGTAAAAAAAAACAATTTCAAATTGAAGAATGAAAATGCGGAATACCTAGCCTACGCGACAGAGACGAAACTTCACTTTTGCATTTGGCGGGTGAAAGCTACAAATTTGCCGACTTGAATTTTCTAAATTTGCCGATTGAAATTTGGTGTGGCCCGAGTGAAGCGAGGGCAAAAATTTTTGGTAATATTCTGAAAATAAAACTGAAATTTTGGCTTAAA
>FIZT01015180.1:0-11159 GCA_900065295.1 Paracoccus marginatus | reverse complement strand
CCTTTATATTTTAACGATGAAAAAAAAAAAAAAAAAAAAAAAAAAAAGTTAGCATATCGAATGGATAAATTACGCGTTATTATCGAACAGAGGGTATCTTAGAATCGAGGTTCAATGTACCTAATACGCGATGCGATGGTTCTACTAGGACGAGATGATCGATCGTGTATAACGAGAACAACCGAAATAACAATCGACCAATCTATGAAGAATTTCACGGTAAAAATGAGAGAAAAGAGAAGAGAAAATGCAACTACGCGACGCGACGTGGGTAATTTCTCAATCAAGCGACTTGAAACAGAATAGTAGAATAATTTCGTTACATTACTTAAACGTAAAACACGAGAGAAAATTATAAATGAAAAAGGAGAGGGAAAAAAAAATGGTAAACTATAATACCTTAACAGCCTTTCATTAGGGCTACCTTCTGACTAGCCTTTATTTTGGAACGAGACCTCTGGGTTGCGGGTAAAATTTGCCATTGCGAACAACTCCGGAAGCACCGCGAACCGCACTTGTGCCTCGTGATCGATCACGAACTCGACTACTGCTGCGACTCGGAGGAGCGTAGATTTCAATATCTTCTTCTTCTTTGAGAGCAGACTGTAGCATGAGTTTCAGCGAAGAAGGTATCGCCGTCGTTTCGTAATCCTTGGTAGTCCTCTCGAGCGGTTCGAGGTCTAGCAAAATTACGTTCTCGCCGGCCACTTGGAAATTTCTCGAGTTGAGCTGCTCTTTGGTGTACTCGCAGGTAGGTCTGCGGAACGAGGCGTTGGCTACGAGGCGTCCGACGGAGTACGAGATATTGTCGTCGGGCAAAAGACGCCATGTGTTTTCGTCCTCGTCGAATAGCAGTCTGTTCTCGACGTCTTTGCGTTCCTCCGGTGGTACGAAGTTATCGATGATCATTTTATTTAGTTTGATCTCCTTGAGGATGTTGTTTTGCGACACTTCTAAATCTTGACGGTTCTGACTGTGCTCCTCGACCGTATCTGCGATCTCTTGCTTGATACGTTGACATTTGGCTAGGATTTTAGAAAGTTGTTTCTTTTTAATGTCGACCTCTTCGAGTAGGTTCGAGTAAGATTGACGGGCAATTTCGGCCGACTCCTCGACCTCCTCGAGACGTTTTTGCATTTGTATACTTTGTTGTTTACGTTCGCTAATTTCGGTCATGCGTTTTTCCAACGCCTTCTGTTGCTCGTTCGTATGATCGATGATGTTCTTGCCACCTTGAAGCAGCTTACTTTCCATTGATTTGATCTTGTCGTGTAGCTCTTGCGAATATTTACGCTCTTCTTCGATTTGTTTACGTTTTTCTTCGATGATTTTCAATTGTTTTAGTTTCTCTTCTTCCGATTCGTTTTCTTTCATCAAAATACTAGCCTTTTTCTCGTTCAGTTCGTCTTCTTCGCGTTGGAAATCGCGATTTTTCGTCTTTTGAGATCGTCCCGTTAGTAAAGTCTTTAAACGTTCGATTTCTTCTTGATATTGACGTATTAGGGCGTCTTTAGGATCTTCGTTGATTCGAGGTTGATTTTGGATATTTTTAGCGCGATTCGCGTACCTTAACGTGGTCAACGATTCGTCGTAATTGTAACTAGCCGGTCCGATATTGGCCACCATGAGCGTTTTCGAATTACCACCGAGAGAATCTTGCAGTAATCTAGTCAGTTTGGAATCTCTGTACGGAATATAGGGGCATTTTTCGTCGACCAATGCGCAAATAACGTTACCCAGAGCGGACAATGAGAGATTTATTTTACTCGCTTCTCTGAGTCGATCACCGGTCGCTCCTGTTTTCGCTTGACGTTCACTTCCGGCCAAATCTACCAGATTCAATTTACCAACTCTGACTTGCGATTTGGGACCGTTTAAATCGCTCATTTCCACGGTTATCATGAAAATGGCGTGAGATCTGGAACTGTGCTCGTTCATGTCGGTAGCGCCGATGGTACGATTACGATTACCGATGTTCATAACGTGCTCGATTTCTTTAACACTTTTACAAACGAAAGACTGCAGACCTTTAACGTAAACGCCGATTTCTTTACTTTCGCGTAGCTCGTAACGTTTCTTCGGATCTTTATCCAGTAAGTCGCGAATCTCCTCTTGGTATATTTCCAAATACGAAGTACGTACCAAATGCTGTTTGTCGGTGGTGCGGGAAATATGCGTAAAAATCTGCTCGAATGATTTCGGTATAATACCACGTTCGTCTAGACCTTCGTTGTTGGGCGTTTTACACCCTTCCATGGTGTACGTTTTACCGGTACCGGTTTGACCGTACGCGAAGATAGTGGCGTTGAAACCACTCAGAACCGACTCGACGAGAGGACGTACCATTTCGTCGTAAAGTTCGTGCTGTTTAGAATTCCAGTCGTAGACTGCGTCGAAAGTGAAGGTTTTCATTGGATCTTTATGGTCTGGTTTGGGATTACGAATAATTACGGTCCCTTGATCCGGCCACATTTCCACCACTTGCGTATGGCCAGCGGATTTTTCTTTTTGGCTGATTGGGCGACAACGTACCACCACCGAAACGCATTCTTCTTTTTTGCTGGTATCGCGTTTCGGTTTTGAGTTACGATCGTTTTTTACGGCGAGGTTATCCTGGGCGGAAATTTCGGAAAATCCGTTAACCGACTTGAAGTCGAAATCTTTGGGCATTTTCATTTTTGTGATGTCGGTGTCGTCGAAATTTACGATGTCGAGCGAATCCATCGCGCGGCCGTGGGCTTTTGCGAGCACGAAACACAAGACAACTTTTTCAACGCGAAAACATTACCGAAGTATTTCGACGAAATTCAGCATTTGCGAAAACATCTGCACAAGAACGAATTATACGCGAATTTCGCGTGGTAACATTTCACTCGTGCATTTTACGCGATCATGAACGAAACGCAGCGTGAACGTACTGTAAATAAATGCGAGAGGGAATCGACGTTATTTTAGTTACGGACTGATGGTGGTAGTAACCAAGTACCGAGCTGCGTACTGCAGTGTGTCGATCGATAATTTACAACTGAGAGAATGCGATTACATTGAGAAGTTCATTTTAGAATTTTTACCATCGATTATGCACTTTATTCAGTTTATCTAGAGTTATTTGATTATTCAAATGTACGATTTACTTGTTTTCGGAGTTTATTTTCGTAATTTCAATTTTTAGCGGTAATCGGAAAGTGGTTTCTATGAATTCGAAGATAAGGTAACATTGTATTTGATAAATATACTATTGAATTTTCAAGAATGGCAACACTGCGTTCAATTCATCTGAAATGAGTAGGCATAAAAAGTATAAAATTTTAATTACGATTTTATTTGATAAAATTGCGCTGCGTAAAATATTATACAATTTTAATAAAACAAAATTTTAACAAAAATGATTTAATTATGCAAAAGTCTCCCAAAAATCCGAATCAGCTTCAAAAAATCATTTTTATAAAATTTAAAATGCAACCCAAACATTATATCATGACGACATCTAGTGAGGAAAACATGAAACTCTTTTATCAAAATAGTGAAAAAATGAAAACAAGCAAAGCAATCAGTGATTATCTTTACAAAAACTTTTTATTTGAAGTCACTTTTCGAAATTTATTTAATGAACTAGAAAAAATGGATTAGTTAATGATTACTTCGAACAGCTTTACGATGTTGATTAATTTCTTCCACCCTCGTTTCAAGCCAGTAATTGAATGCAGTACATTAACATCTGAAGGTTTCGAAGTGAGTAATTTGATATCAGAAGATTTTCAATCATTTGAAAAAGGCTTTCTAGTTGAACGCTTTGTCTCCGGTCCTGTCATACTAACGATCAAATTCATCTGTCCTGTGACGCTGAAAAACATCATCATATGGCCGAAGGTTGGTAGCCAACGATCCATGGGTTTCGAACTATCGTCACTGAAACATGCGAAAAATAACGTTATCGAAGATGAAGATAATTATCAGAGACTCGCCTCTGGTCTATCTAAACAGGACGTAGATACTGTAATATTTCACAAAGAAGGATACACTTTCAATATGCAAAACTACGGTACGTCATTTTGTCGGACGTTTTTCCGCAGCAAACATCACGAAAACATTACGTCAATTCGGATTAAAATCTTCAAATCACGTTTCGTAGCAGCTTTGAAAAAATTAGAAATCTGGGGAGAACCTAGTTACTCGTGCGACTGGAGAACGAAAAAACACGTTAGAGGATTATGGTCACAGGTATGCCAACCCTGTGTAAAACCTGACTTAGTGGCTGACTCGACAAAAGAATCTACTCCTGTGGTCGAATGTTTACCTGATTTTGATAATACTGAAATTCCCGAAGAATTCTATGACCAGATTACTCACGAAGTAATGACGCTGCCGATTTTATTGCCTTCCGGTAAAGTTATTGATCAACGTACGCTAGAAAGGTGTCAGAAAGAAGAAGAACGTTGGGGTCGTCTACCCAGTGATCCGTTCACCGGATTGGTATTCACTGAAAATACTAAACCTAAGATTGATGTGTATTTGAAATCAAAAATTGACGAATTTTTGTTTAAAAATTCGCATCTAGATCAAATTAAATATATGCCCAGGAGATTAGGCTCGAATCTCGAACTGCAATCTGCATCTAGTTCGACATTGGCACAATACAGTATTAGTAAAATCGTCAACAACGGATCAGACGGTAAAAGAAACATCCAAACTGAGGCTAGTTCGTCCAAGAAAGTCAAACTTGATGACGATTGCATTGCATTCAAAAATGAACCTCAAAGCAGCAAACCATGTGATCTGAATAAAATGTTGGCGGATACGTTATCCAATTTACCGTCTTATCTAAACGTTCCGAAATCTAAACAAGAAAGTATTTTAAATTGTATTCAATGCGCTGTATCCGAACAACTGTACAGATTTCCTTGTGATCATATTTTATGCAGAACATGCACCATTCAAAAACGAAATTACTGCTCTACTTGTAAAAAAAATTATAATTTTTCACAAATACAAAAAATTCATCTTAATAAAAATTTGAGATCTATGCCCGTCATGTGAGTATAAATACGATGAAAATTTATGTGATAGTTACTTATTTTATAAAATTGTATTTTTTTAATGCATTGCTTTTATGTATGTATGGGGTTCATTTAGTGAAGCCGTTTCATATTTTTTAAATTTTTTTTTTCGTCAATAATAGAATCTTGTTTCTCATGCAATCGCAGTTTTGATTTTTACAACTTCACTCGTGTCAAGAATTCAAATATGATTTACTTTCTCATTTACTTGAGTGCATTAAAGTTCCAATTTCACCCTCGTATTATGAAGAAATTTGAAAAAAGAACCACCAATAATGTTAAATGAATCGCAGTATTTTGAATGTGCAGAAACAGCTCTTTGAAAATAGCTTATATTTGTATGTGTAAACAAAAAAAAAAAAATAAAAATATAAAAAAATCAATTTTTGAAATTCATGGTAAATCTTCATTACCTTATAAACCTAATAACATACCTACTACCTAGTTAATTCTATTTACAAAATTAAAAATATATTCAATCCAAGCTTCACCGTGCTTTGAGATCATAGATAAAGGTTAGGTACTTCACCTCATCACACCAATTTTTATTTATTTTTTTTCAAATTTAAAAGATTTTTTGCGATGATAATTTTTTTAAAAATCGAAGAAGCTCGCGAATTTTTGTAGATAAACAAATTTTAAAATATTTGAATATTATTTTTTAAAACAATAATTTTTTGCAAGTTGGTAGAAGATTTTTAATAGTTGATTTTTTTCAACTAAAAATGTTGCCAAGAGTAGAAAATTCTTCAAAAATTGAAACTTTTTGGAGACTGAAACATTGAGAAGACTGAAGGGCTTTAAATTATATGAATTAGTTCGAAATCAAAAATTGTGTGCCTGTTGAAAATGAAAATTTAGCTTCCCTAGTGTAGGTTTAGGCACAATTATCTTGAGTCAATCCTCCTTTTTTTAAATTAATTAATTAATTAATTTTTTTTATTGACAGATGTGCACGATATCAATATTTTAGTTGCCTGCGAAATTTCACTTTGTGATGAAAATTGATTCCAAGTAAAAATACTCGTCCCTTGACGTGAATTTAAAAATTGTTTTAAGTTTAATTTTTGATATTGATAATTATTTACCCTGGTTTGATACTGCGCATCCATCTAATTGTAACATAAACTCGAGAACTCGACTACTCATATCTCCATTCGAATCAGCGTTTTGAAAAACAACAAAAAAGAAAACAATTTGAAACGTACGCAAAAGCACCACACAACAGTATCACCGGATACTCCACTACCTTGGAGAAAATTCTATTCGTAGTAAGTATCTTCATTTCGGGGTAAAATTTCGATATATTTTTCAGTGGTCAAACGGTGTTTTCATTGCAATGTCAAGCTCCATTTTTGAGAAATTTTTCCAATTCGGACAGCATTTCCTTTTTGATACCCCTAGCTTCACGTAAAGGCACGAAGTTGGAATCACGCTGTCTGGTATTACCTTGAGGATGAGGCAAGACGTATTTTAATTTCTCCCAAAACAAAGGATCGCCCCATTCTATGTACGTGTTCCACGTAATATAAGCCTTTAATTCGGGATCCATCTTTTCGTGTTTGGTCACGTCTTCCAGCATAATAATGATGACTCGGGCGCAGCGTTCTTTAGTAGCCTGTACATGCGCCGCTCTGAACTCCATCTGGCCCCAAACGCTCTCCAAGAAATTCCGTGTCAGGACAATGATCGTTCTTCTGGAGTTCTCAACAGATTTCGCAACCTGATGAGGAATAAATTCACCCGGAAGGAAGTCGCGATAGTGAAGGCATAGTTTATACTTGGGCTCTCCTTCCTCCAATGTTGGTACTAATTCTTTCTCGATGAAATTTATATCTTTATGGCAGAAGCTGACGAAAGCATCGAATAATTTATCTTTATCGAATTCCTTTTCGGTGACTATCCAACGAAACCACGGATGGGCAAACATCCATGCTCTGATGGCATACTCGTATTTGAAGTATAAAACTATAAGAATACCGACCGCGAAGCCAAATAAACCCAAGACACTGCAAACGATGTAAATTATATTGCTCGGTGGTTGTTCATAGCAGAGGGTCTCTTCTGTCAAATCGGAAATGATGGAATTGTTATTCTTACATCGAATATTTTGTAGGCTGGGGAACAGAGACGTGGTCTGTAACATAAATAGGTGTTCATTATTACATATTACCGCTAAGAAATCGAATATACGGTATAGCTTCGTTTGATAATTTTCACCGCGTTTGCACTTTCTTACATTTTTACCACCGCCAGGATAACGGATGAAATTTGACAGATGTCTCGTGTCGCAGTTGCAATTCCATGGATTTTCATACAGCTCTATCGTGGTCAGGTTCGGAATTTTCTGTAGTGAATCGATTGATTCGTAGCTCAGTTCGGGTAGGTTGTTGTTGTTTAGACATAAAAACTGTACCAAACATATCAGGGTTTACTTACTTGAATACGCTGGCAAAGTACATTATAATAGGTATGTATGATGGTAAGTAAGTACTCATTATAGTCATTACATCATAAATTTTTCTTGCCTACAAGCTATAATTTGGACTTTGAGAAAGAAAAATTGATCCCTAATCAAGAGTTTGTAATTTTAATCAAACATATACCTATACCTACATATAGTACCTCTATCTACACCTACTTACCTTTAATTCTCGGGGCCATCGAATATTTTCGATTGTTTCCAATTTATTGAAAGACACGTTCAGTCCACTGATGTTGTAACGACTTGATAGAATTTCTAACTCTTCTATCGAATTCATCCCATTTTTAGCGAAATATAATTCGTAGCGGGGTTTGGAACTCGTATCAGTGGCATTTGGAAGTTGAGTTGGAAATTTGTGGATACCAGTGGACGTACAGTTCACTTCAATGGTTTGGTCAACTGAGCGATAGTAACAGCTGCAGTTGTTGTTTCCGTTTTTCGGGCAATTCTTGTCAATTTGGCACTTCAGCGTTTCCAACTTCACGTTTTCAAGCGGAATGTCATGTAATTGGTTCGGTGTACCGCATAGCGCACCGTCGGGTGATATACGTATATTTTTGTCCGATGAGTCTCGGATGTATTTCGACAAATTTACTGCTCTGCATGAACAATCGATGAAATTGTTTTTGATTATAAATTCTACTATGTTAGGTCTCGACGGATCTTGGTATGTGAGTAATTCAGCCAGGTCCAGATCAATGTGCTCGATTTTATTGGAACTCAAATCGACTGTACAAGTTTTACTGCCTATACTCGGGATGAAATTTAAATCGTTCGTCTGTTAGGAAAAAAGTTGAATATGTAATTAGTAATCGATTAATCATGTATGTACAATTTGCATAAGTGTATGGGTATAACTACCTACCTAGGTACCTATGATTCTGTTCCATACCCAAAGTAAAAATTCAATTTCAGAAAAAAATCAAAAAAAATAAGCCTAGAAACTCATCGATATAATATTTGAGTAAAGAAACAGGTACTTAAAATAATTATAAATTTTTAAAATTATAAGTGTGAAACAAAAAAAGCACTGGAAACCCAGAAAAATTTTATTGATAACACCTTCCAGCCCAAAAATTTGAAATGCAAAAAAACTGAGTAATTTGAAGAATTGACGAACTTTTGAAAATTGATAAGTTTTGAAAAATTACCATTTGAAAAAAACAAAATTAAGAAATTGACAAATTTTCAAAAAATGAGAAACTCTAAAAAATTTAGAAACTTTGAAAAATTGTACAACATCAAAGTTTCAAAAAAATTGCTGCTAAACATAAAAAATTGACAAAATTTTGAAGTGTGGAGTGAAGAAATAAATTCTAAAAAATTAAATAGATTCAAGAAAAAAAAAATTCTTTTAAATGAAAAAAGAGGATATTTTGAAAAATTTGCAAGTTTGTTAAAGTGATCATTTTTATAAAATTTGCAGTTTCCAAAAAATTGAAAATTTTCGAGAAAATGACAGGTTTTGGGAACATTGAGAAACTCAAAAATTTTAATTTAAAAACTAAGGATAAAAAACAGTAAAACTTCAAAGAATATCAAATTTAAAAAAAATTTGCAAACATGAACCCGAAATAGCATAATCGAACAAGTTAAATGTGGGTATTTTGTTTGGATAAATTATAGCCCAAGTTTAATGTTTACACTTAGATAGGTAGGTAATTCTCAAAGAAAAACTAGAACATATGTACCTTTAGTGATTTAATCTGGTTGTTGCTCAGATTAAAATTTTCGACAGAACTACACTTGTATTTCCAATCGTAAGCTATTTCCGTGAATGAATTGTTGGTCAAGATTAAAGTCGTTAAGTTGAGGCATGGTCCTTTAAATGAAACTAGTTTATTGTAACTCAAGTCCAATTTTTTCAACGAGCTTGGTATGGAAAAACTTTCCCTTTTTTCAGAAAAGGAAAATAAATATTTACCTATCATTATTATTTGCTCAAGAATAAACGTTATTGTTGAGGGTTTTCATGATAAATCAAGTATATAAGTAAGAAGATATCTATTACTCACATGTCGAAATTTTTCAATTGATTTTCTTGAATAGACAAATTTTTGAGTTTTACCAAACGTCGGAATTGATTTTGCGACAGTGAGAGTCTATTCTCATCCAGTAATAACTCCTCAAGGTTAGTACCCTGGAATAATTCTTGAGGAAGTACAGTCAGATTATTCGAGCTGAGGTCTAAAATCTGCAGTGACGTTAGACCAGCAAAGAATCCCGGAGGTAGTGTAGATTTTAGCGGATTCAGGGCTTTCCACATACAAATTATCATTAAATTTGAATTATTAACGAACAGCTCTTCGGGTAAGTCAGTCAGTTGATTAACCTCCAAACTCAAATAACGTAGATTTTTCAAACCATCGAAAGTTCCCTTGTGCAGAGTTGTTATTTTGTTATTGTCCAAATTCAAATGATGTAGATTTTTCAAACCATCGAAAGTTCCCTTGCGCAGAGTTGTTATTTCGTTATTTTTCAAACTCAAATATTCTAGCTTGGACTGTGAACTAAATATGTCTATCGGAAGACTACCCAATTTATTATCTTCCAACTGCAATGTTTCCAAATTAAACAAAGGCTTGAAAAGATCTTCTTCCAGGAAGGTAAAACTATTACGTTGGAGACTAAGATGTTTCAGATTTCTCAACGGTTCGAATATCTTTACAGGCAACGTTTGCAACTCATTACTGAACAACGACAGAACTTCCAAGTTGATCAAATCGCTGAATAGATTTTCTGGTAATTCTGTAATACCCTCACTTTGAATTATTTTCAAATTTGTTACGCTAGAACTAATGTTCGCGAAATGGTACTGTCCAAAAGCAGGAGAAGCTGAGTCAGTACGTGCTCTCATACGTACCAGTTCCAATGTTTTGATTGGTTTGGTTTTGAATGCGTGCAAAATTTCCGAGTATGGGACATTCGGTAGTGGACAGTCTTTTATATTGAATTCGTTGACATCTTCTGCTGCTTCAATATTGGTCAGATTTGTGATCCACTCCAAGTAGTGTGGCTTTTTGTATTCCTTACATTCTACGTTTAGTTGAGATGAATATATTCTGACTTGTATTAATTGTTCTCCTCTTGCATTATCACCTCTACATTGGTACTTGCATATTAATCCACTATCTGTCAAGTTAGCCACATGATGACAATACTTCGTACTTTCACATAATCCCATCAATTTCACCCAACTAGATCGCGACGTGAATATGAAGATCTGCAGTAGCAAACAAATTCGAACAATTTTGCAATTCATGTTGAGTATTTTTCAGGACTCTATCTACCTGTAAAATGAAAATAACCATATATGCATCTACCATTACCTACTTATCTACCTAATCATTACCTAATTATTGCATTTCCTATCATCTGATCTTGGAAAACAGAGTACGGATGTTTTAAATTCATCTAACGATAAATTTTTTCGTTGTTGAAACTATTTCAATTTCAGTAAGTTTAGGCCAAAATTTTTGAAATTTTAATTCAAAATTCAACTAGAAAGAAAACTCTGAAGGTAAAATGTTTACCATTGAAAATTGTTGAATTATATGCACCATAGGGTTCCGCGAATATTCGAATTATTCGAATATTTCACTATTTTGGTATTCGAA
>FIZT01015173.1:0-15864 GCA_900065295.1 Paracoccus marginatus | reverse complement strand
TTCTCGAAAATACGACGATAAAATGGCTATAACTCGAGAATGGAGGGGGGTGGGGGTCCAAAATTTTTTGGGGAACGTTTTTTGGTCAAGGCACATCACCTAAGGTGCATAAGAGCCCAAAAGCTTTGGGGGCAGCAACGACCCCCTTATTCGGCTATACCCTTTGCATATTTTTCAAAACTGATACATTCTAAAAAAATAGGCAGATAACTTGAAAAAAAAAAGGTTGGTCCGCTAAAAACTCAATTTTTCCCCTTCTCTTCTCCTCCCCTCCTCCATTCACCATCACCTCTCATGTCAGCTCACCTCAGCTCAACCAGTTGAACATAACCTAGACAAAGAAAAATACTACATAAAATCTAAGAAACTTATAAACAAGAGGTAAATGACTGGATACGCGATGTGCACAGATGCGCACGCACCGTAACACTCGCCATCTCCGATACGATACATTCGCTTTCGGTGGAAAAAGAGAGACAGACAAAGATTCATCATCATTATCGTCGTCATCATCATCATCTATACTGTACAAAGATTATTCGTCGATTTGACGTTGACCGACATCACTGACTGGAACCTGCCGACTTCGAGGAGTGAAGGTTACCAATTATTAGTGCGGTTCGGTTTCTCATCGCCGCGTATAAATCAATCCGCAATACACCAGAAACATAGGTAGCAACCAAAATAATCAAAGTACACATTGGTACATATACTAGTATAATACAGTATATTGCGATAACTGCATAAGAGACCATAATATACCAACATGGTTCGAGTTACGAAATACGTAATACATTTTATATATCTCTGTGCGAGTACATCTACATAGACACACGTACTCGTACGTGTACATGCGAGTTCACATAAATGTGCCGAAAAATTCAACTCACATCGGGCCAATGTCGTTATTTCTCACATACACGTACGTACTATACCTATTACCTACGAGTACTCGTCCATAGGTAATTGTAATTACATATTACTTTTTATACCACATACCTTCGATTTATGGGTAGTATGATGGATTCGGCAATGAGATTATTGTATCTATTGATTGAATTGCCCTTCGACTACTCTTCTCAAGAGATTGTACAGGTGTATGGTACGATAATAATTTTATAATCGAGTGCAGATCTATTTCAAAAATTTCGCATTGATTAAAAAAACTGTTCATTTCTCTAAACTGACTTTTTTTTTTTTTAAATAAAAAAATGAATAAGGTCAATAGATCTAAATGTAAACAGTCTAATTGTAAACATGATCTAAAACCCTCCATAATTATCCAAATCTGAAACTTTTAGAAAGTGAGATTAGTTGAAATTTTCGACCTAGAGTTTCGTAGGTACTTTTTTTGAGGTGTTTACAATAACCCAATTCTAAAAGAACAACTAACTACCTGTGAGATTTCAAGTTTTGAAAATTGTTTTGAAAAATTGAAATATTATTTTTTTTAAATCTAAAATCGTTGCAAAATCTCCAATTTAGATAATTCGTCAATTATTACAGAATTTGTAATTTTTAAATAACGCCCAATTTTTGAAAATCGTAAATCTGTGAAAGTAAAAAATTTTTAAAAATAACCTGACCTTTCTAGAAAATGATAAAAAAAAAAACGACTGCGTATAAGATCTACTTAAAGGAAAAGAAAACTTCGCAAAAATCATCAAATGGCACAATTTTAAAAAAATGTCAATTTCAAATTAAATTTTCTTCGATATCTTTCATGTCACTTTTAATAATATAAACAAAAGGTAGGACTGTCCAGGAGGGGGAGGGGGATGACAGCCTTCCCACGCTAATTTCTTGAAAAATTGAAAACTCATACCAGTCATGTCTAATGAATTTCTAAAAACTATTTTTCATTAAAAACTTTCTACAAAATGGGACATGTGTCCCAAAATCTATTTTGCAAAAATTCATCAGAATTCAATAGTGCCAGCTCTCAAAATTTTGGTCATGGTAAGGGGGGGGGGGGGGGGGGGGGGGGGGGAGTAGTGACAGTGCACGAGATAAGCCCTTATTCATTTTTTCAGAAAGTATATAAATTGGTTTTCCAAAAATTTTCAAAATGAAGGCTAAGCACGTTTTCGATAAAATTTTTTGAAAAAATTTCAACGTGCCTACACTACTGCTAGGTTCGTTGAAAATTTCTTGAAATAATTTTTTCAAAAATGTCAGAAATTTATTTTCTGAAAAATTTCTTTCCATTCGAGTCACCTATTTTTTCTATTTTTTTTTTTTTTTTTTTTTTTTTTTTTGTTAGTGTGCTACGTACATTATTTTTTGGATAAAAATTCTAAAATAAATCTTTGAATTTGATTTTTCAAAAAATTTGAACTTTCCCAATCAAATTATATAGGTACTTCATTTTTTGAAAAATTGTGCCAAATTTTTCAACAGAATCTTAACAAGATTACTTCATTTTCAAAAAAAAAAATTCAGAAATTAATTTTTTGAAAAATTTTTAAAATAATTTTTCTGATGATGATGATCATTTTTTTTTTTTTTGAGGATCAGCTTGGATGACTATAAGCTATGCATTCAATTTTGAATTTTTAAAAAATTGTCAAAATCAGTGGTATTTTTGAATTGAATTTTTCAAAAAACTTCTAAAAAAAATTTCATTGGGAAATTCATTTTAAAAAAATGAAGTTTTTTTGAATAATTTTTCTGAATTGAATTTTCAATTTTTTTTTAAATTCATTTTTTTTGGAGGATCAGCTCAGATGGCTACAAGTTATAAAAAATTCAATTTTGAATTTTTTAAAAATTGTCAAAATCAGTGCTAGTCTTAAATTGATTTTTCAAAAAATTTCCAAAACATTTTCATCGTGAAATTTATTATTTTTTTCAAATTTTGAATAATACTTTGAACAAAATTTTCAATTTTTTTTTAATTCATTTTTTGAATGGCAAAAAAATTTTTACTTATCAAAAAAAAAAATTCAAATTTTCCAAAAATAAATATTTTATTGAAAGAACTACTCATTATTCTAGTACATAGAAAAAAAATGAAAAAATTTACGAATTTTGGGAGAAGTCGATAAATTAGAAGGAATAAGGAAACCAAAGACGCGTGTATAATCAAGATTCAAGAGTCTACATATCCATTTTTTTTTCAAATATCGAGAAAAATGCATAAAACGTCCTTAGCACTGATCTCGACCACGTTTTATGCATTTTTAGCGAGGCTTAAAAAAATGAATAAGTAGACTTTTGATTCTACGCGCCTCAAAAAGTAAACGATATTCTGGAATCTGAAATACCTACAAACGATTCAACTGATCGTTTAAAAAAATGGTCCAATAACAGCGCGAATATAGGTGAAAAAAGTTACCTCTGAATCAGAAAAAATTTCATTTCGATTCCCTCTCCCCTCCTCTCCCGGCACAAAAAATCAAACTCATAAGTAAAAAAGTTTATTACATCGATGCAATTAGGTACCTAATTTCTTTTACACATGACACAAAAAATATCAAAATAATCAATACTGAAAGGTATACGCTTAAAATAATGGTAGCGTTAAAAATAAAACGCGATGATAAATAATAGATGTTTCAAAAAATCTACCCTTCAATTGGTAGCTACAATACATACAACCTTGTCGATAATTTCACCCTCCTCTGGCCCCCTTTCTTCAAATCTCAATTTGGAAAAAAAAACAAATCGACCTAAAAGCTTAAACTCAAAATCGAATTCTCGTAACAATTGTCCCAGGTCCCGAAGTACATAGCATATATGACGCAAAAAAATGCACGAACGCATTAACACATAAACTATAAGTATAGTCTTACGTTGATACATATGTATTTTTCTCACCGTAATTGAGAAACGACGATCGCGTATTGTTCCGGCAGAAAAAGAGGAGAATCTGCGAACTTGGCCATTCGCACTACACAGTACACAAACACCACCACCGCACACATAGACGAGCTCGTTTCGTAAACACGAGCGTATTTCTCACGAGTTCGCGAAACGTACCAACCGCGAGAGTGAATTTTTCGACAGAAGAAGAAAAAAATAAAAATAAAAAGAATTACGCGTCGCGTCATCTGCACCTACAATACACACGCGTGTACGACGAAATGGTAAAACAAAATACAAACGTTTGTTTACCATTATGTGTAATGTGTATAACGAAACACATGATACACTTATAGATTTCGTAAAGAGCGAATTACACGAAGAAAAAATATATACGTAAACGTACGCGCATAATACTTACAAAATTAGGTACGTATTATGGTACACGAAGGAAACTGAAAAATATCACACACTCACACACACCATCATGCTCCTGGCAACGATTTATCTTTCCGGCGTCTCGGTGGTAACCGGCCTGGATTCGGTGGTCTCGGTGATAATCTGTATATTTCTAACGGGTTGCGTAACCCTCGAGCTGAGCGATCGCTCGGTCGTCGGCGAGTACCTTAGTTGACTTATGGGCATCCTGGTCGGCGACGCTAGCAGCATTTGCAGAAGATCAGCATCGTCCGTTGACGAGCTGGCTGCCCGCGTCGGTAATCTGCCTGCGGCTAGCCTACGGTGATGGTGAGATGGCTCCTGGCGGGGTGAAAACTGTACGTTAGGTCCGGCGTAAGGGGTTTGACTGGGAACCGGGTATATTCCAGCTGCTGGGTTCGCATACGGGTAGAATTGCTGATGAGGCAGGTACGGATTGGCGTACGGGTACGGGCTCGAGTAGAGTGGATTGACCAGCGGCGAGTTGTACGGGTAAGGGTTCAGGTAAGGAGGTCTAGCGTAGGCGGCCGGATTGGCCAGATGTGGAGGGTAATAGCCCGCAGCTCCGGCCTGGCCCAATGGGCCCAGTCTCACTTGCAGGTAGTTGTAGATAATGGCTGTGAGTTCGTCTCGTAACGTCGGCGGTATCGAGTAAGCTCCTTGATCGTAGTAATGAGGCTGCATCTGGTAATTGGGCGCGGCGTGTCCGCCAAACGGCACGTTCAAGGCTAAAGGTAAAGTTTGCGGTACGTTCGGCAAAGGCTGAGGCACGTGGGCTGGCGCCTGTCTCGGCGTGACCTCTTGCAAGTACTGCTGCGTTTCTTCGGACACGGCCACGTGATGCTGCGGCCTGCCCGGTCTGTACCGGCTAATGTAGCCCGGAGGGCCGGTCGGTTGCACGTATTTACGAGCACCGTACGGCGGCTGCGATGGCAGCTCGGTAGTGGTGGATACTTCGTTGATCTCTTGCCCTACACCTTCCACGTCCACCGTTTGGTATCCGATCGACTCTGGCGCAGTTCGTACGACTTGAATGGGCCTCAGCTCGGACATCAGAGCGTCCAGGTGAGCCGGTAAACTACCCGAATATCTCCCTTCGCTGCCGCCTGCGTAGATATGGGTCATTTCGCCGCGTAAGTCCAAACCACCGCGATGCAGCTGCCTTCTTAAACTATTGCCTCCTTTGCCTTTCACGTCCTTGTCGTCGATCGGCCGTTTCGAAACCAGAACCTTGCGCAGAGGGTTGTGAGATTTACCCTCGTCGGCGACGCTGTTCCGTTCTTCGCTTTGGCTCTCGTTGACTGCTGCTGCTGATGCAGCCGCCGAAGGGAATCGTCGTCCATTTACGACGCCGTTACCGGTCGTCTCTTCTTCTTCGTCTTTTTGCGGCGGTTTCTTCGGAATGTGCTGTATGACTGGGCCTTTCGTCGATCCGTGCTGCGTAGGCGGTAGATTCTTCAGAATCAGCACCGGTCTTCGTCCAGCCTCGTGGCTGCCGCTGCTCGGCAATGGTCTGGCTGTACTGTAAGGTGTGCTGGTAGGCGGATGGAGGATCGAGTTTTTGAAGCCGGTCTCGTTGTTCGCCGTATAAGAGACCCTCTTCAGTTCGCCAGACTCGTCGATGAAGCCGAACATACCCTTGACGTTGCCCAGCACATCTCTCGTCTCGATCTTGAAGCTGCCGTCGGCCGCCTCGTAACCGTACGTGTAGGTACCGTCGTCGTTCACCTTGTTTATCTGCCGGATGATCGGCATGCCTTTTTCTTCGTCGCTCGAAGACGAAGCCGAAGTGGCCGACGAGGCCGAGGAGGTTTCATCTTCGCCGAGCACTATTCTAAAGCGTGTTGACAGTACGACGAGTAACAGGCTCGAAAATAACCGTATCTGCAACACAAGATTTTACAGCTAGGGTGCGAGTCGTTCGAGGAACAGTGTGCGCTATGTGTGATCGAGTATTCGTCAGATCGCGAAATGTGAAAAAATTCGATCGAAAACTGGCGCGAGACTTTTCGAGATTGGTCATTTTTAGCCTACGAAATGGTCTTCAGATTTCACGAATTTTTTCCATGATTTTTTAAAAATCGATTTTTTTTACAATTCGATTGATCAATTTTTTTTTTTTTGAGATTTTCAATAAAATATGTTTTTCTATTCAGGTATACCTAAATATTTTTTTGAACTAAAAAAATCAATAAATCCATTAATTCTTTAGAGGAATCGATAGTTTTTCCTGACAATTAGGATTTTTTTTCACAGAAACCGTTCGAAAAATCGAAAAAATTTCGATTTCGATTGCTCGACCATTTTTTCAGATTTTAATAAATCGATGATTTTTCAAAATCGGAATAATTTGAGGAATCGATCAATTTTTTAATTTAAAAAAAATCGATCAAAAATATCGATTTTGAAAAAAAATAGATCAATTTTGCATTTTGATTAATCGATTTTTTTTCAGATTTTCGATGAATGTTTTTGTGCTTATGAATTTTTTGAACAAAAAAAATTAATATCGATAAATTCGACTTCGATTAATCGATCATTTTTTCGAGTTCGATAAATCGATAACCTTTTCTACCAGATCGTTAACTTTTAGGACAGAAAAATTGGTCATGTGAACTTTTTTAAGAACCGATCAAAAAATCGAAAAAATTCCGATTTCGATTATTCGACCATTTTTTCAGATTTCGATAAATCGATATTTTTTTGATCAAATTATGAATAAAAAAAAATTTCAAAGTCGAGACTACCACGATAGCCATAATTTCTTTCAAAAATTTGGCTAAAAATCAATTCATTGAGTGATCGATCAATTATTTTTAATTTCAAAAAAATATTGATTAAAAAAAATCAAAAAATATCGATTTCGAAATAATCGATATTCTGGGTCTCGCAAACTGCACGATTCGTTGATTGATTGAATAAGTTGATTTTTGGATGAGAATTCGACTTAGATTGTTCGATCAATCTAATGAAACATCAAGGGGGAAAAATTGGTTGAATCGAAGAATAAAAAAATCGATTTGAATTTTTCCACTTTTATTCAATACAAAAATACCAATCAAATCTGAAAACTTCTCAAAATTTTTTTCTTTTGATTAACGATTTACTTTCCCATTAATTTTTAAAATTTTTGTAAATTTTTTAACTCCAACAAAATGATATTTTTACTCTGAATTCTTCAACCTCAACGAGTTCACAAAAATCGTGACTTTATCGACTAATTTAGAAAAATAATCGAAATCTCGCTTAAATTCAGCTAATCAAATTTCAAACATATCCACAACTCGAAAAAATATACCAAAATTATACACCACACTTGCTAGAGAACTCCTCACTTTATTTTGAAAACCTTCTCGAAAAGCACACGGCACCACATTTTCAATTGTTCACACTTTAGATCTTATACGTGGTACGTAGTAGTATACAAAAAACCGAGCATTTTTTCGCTCATAGAAAACATACGTAAAAAAAGCTTACCTTATTAGAACTAGTCCAGAGCTTCATGACGTCCGAATAGAATACACCAGATGACCGAACTAACATCTGATGTCATATTTTCAGTTCCCTATATAGTTTTTCTCAGCTGCCCGCGAACAATAATACTTCTCTACGGAGTCCTTGCCCGGTGCGAAAATGCCGCCCAAAACAATGAACCGATTCCCATAATATTAAGTCATATACGCGATACCGTAGGTAAACAAAATGCGTTCGTCTCCTTGCCCAGTAGCAGTGTCCAGTCCACCGTTCGTATACGCATCAATACTCCATCAGAAGCATATTTCCAGTTAAATTACGACCGAACCAAGTCGGCGACGACGATAGACGTCGGTGTTGGAAAATTCGGGTGAATTATGGAATAGTCGTAAGGTCGTTGAGACAACCCTTTTTTTTTAGATATTTTAGATGATAAATGCTGCGCTGCTGGTCCGTTTACAAGATTACGTAATTGTGGTTTAATAGTATACCGAGGTCGACGTACTTCGTCGATAAACAATGCCCCTCATTAATGATCGATTAGATTTGAGTTATGAGGTGATCTTGAACTACGTACGTATGTCTATGTATTTGACGTCTCACTTCACTTTTCAAGATTTATTATTTTTTAACCGGGGGTTGGGGTTACTGGAGTGCTGAGCCAAAAAAAATTTCATCCAAAATTCAAACTTGAAATACACTCTACACATTCAGGCAAATAAGTTGTGAAATGATTTTTAGAAACCGGTTCACTTCTCAGCAACCAGTTGTAAATAATACCCGAAAAAATGGTTATAAAAAATTTTGCAGAACAACATTTGTAGAGGGTGGAAAGTTGAGTATTTTTTGTCTTTGAAAATTTTTGAACCGGTTCAATAGTTCTCTAGATATTAACCAAAACTGAAAAAAACTGGTTCAAAAGAAATCTTGGAAAAATAATATTCAGTCTTCTTTTTTTTTTGTAAAATCAACTCTACACAATGGTACAGATGAGATATGACATGTTTATCAAGTTTTAGAAACCGGTTGCAACTGGTTATTGATTATCTCCCCCCCCCCCAATGGAGTTACAAAAAATTTTGTAGAACAAAATTCGTGGAGTACTAAAAACCAAGCATTTTTATCCATTTTAATTTTTGAACCAGTTCTATGCAGGTCTCGAAATTTAAACCGGTTTCGAAATCTCAAAATCCAAAAATGGGGTACACAAAATTTTATAGAACAAAAGTTGTAGCGCTTGAAAAATTAATCATTTTCAGTCTCTGAGATTTTTGAATCAGCTCAATAGTTCTCAAGATATTAACCGGTTTTGAAGCCTCCACCGAATTTCCATTTCGAAACTGGTTAATATCTCGAAAACTATTGAGCTGATTCAAAAATCACAAGAGACAAAAAATGTTCAATTTGTCAAGCTCTACAAATTTTGCTCAACAAAATTTTTGGTAGCGTCATTTTTCAAGGAGCAATGAACCGGTTTTCAAGTAACGTGCCACATTTCAATCGCCTCACTGAGTACAACTGCTTTCATGAAGCAAACCAACCTCTCATTTTTCACCCCAACCAGTTTCTGTATTTTGTGGACACCCTGTATGAAGAGCTGAAAATTTGATCATCGAAATTTGGTATCTTCACGGGTACAAACACACTGTTCCATTCAACAATCTCGCTATCTCTTCCCATTCTCACTCTGAAGATATCAGGGGATGGTCATAACTTCTGCGGCACCTTATAATTAATATATTTTACTCGTAATCCCTAATAGATCGATGTAATTATTACGTACACGATGCAAAAAATATCGCACTCCGCGATGCTCATCTCATTAGAATATAACGACCGGAAACCTGATATTAATTACGACGTCCGGGGCAATTCGGCCAAGGCGAAAATTAAAAATAATCCGATGCATAAACGATGATAAGAGAACCCTGCAACGAACTCGTCGTACACCTATTCCGAGGAGACTTTCGATCAATCGACGTAAACGGGTTAACCTTTAGTCGCATGTAATGCATACGAAAATTTTCGCATAAAAATCCAACGCAACTCCTAATCTACCGAGGTAATTAAAACCAGAACATGCTGGGCATAAAAAATACAACTAAAGTAACATTGACGTAAACAAAGCCGCATCTCACATCGTATTACAAAATGTCAGCACCAGGGTCCGATCGCCCCCTCGCCCCTCCTCTCAATAGTTCCATTTTACGAGAGTACCTTTTTTTAACGCTCCAATATACTTACGTAGGTACCGATTGGTACCTACGAACTACAATTAAAACAATGAAGCGAAGAGCATCGGCATACCTACGTCTGCGACCATTGACCGACCTAACCGTTTGTTTTGCCAATATACGTATGATGTAATCGAGCGATATTACGATTTTAAAAATACAACACAACAATCGCATCTATACGTACCTACGTGAGAATCATCGCGTTAGGTTTTTTACTCGAGATATGAAATTCCACATAAATACTACATAACCTAGAATTACGCAAAGAAGGAGAATGTTATCGTTTATTAACTTATTTTCTTTCTTTCTTTCTTTTTTTTTTTTGTTTTGTTGCTAATTCTCGGGTCGGCGTGGGCCTGGCTGTGTGTGTCTGTCTATGGGTATAGGTGGGTGGTGGGTATTGTCTACGTGAAATGCACCATTTTCGAAACCTTGAACGAATTCGACTTTGGGTCGAGCGGACGCAAAAATTAGATCACTATTTCGACGGCGGTTCTCGCGGTCATCTCGGGATAGATTTATTCAAATTACGATAGGACGCGACGCGACGCATGATTACTATAGTGAGACACTCGAATGCAAATTACGAAGTTATGATTGAACCGCGGGAGCTTTTTCAAGTGCGAAAAAACATCGATTCGAGAATGCCATACTCGGATCTGGCAAAATATTGATGACTTTTTTAGTAGGATTTTTCCCCCAGAAATCGTCGACTTCTCGAAATCGAAAAATTGATCGATTTATCGAAATTAAAAATTTTACAATCGAAAAAAATTTTGAAAAATTTCTTGAAAAAATTTTATCAAGTCGAGAAAAATCGATCAATATTATCGATTAATCGAAATTTAAAAAATGATCGATTTATCGAAATCAAAAATTTTACATTTTACAATCGAAACAAATTCTGAAATTTTATTTTAAAAAACGATCGATAATTAAAAATATTACAATCGAAACAATTTTTCAAGTTTCCTAAAAAATAATGAATTCATCAAATCAACAAAAATCGATAACTTCACAAAAATTATCGATTTACCTATCGAAATAAAATTGAAAATTTCAGAATGGAAACAAAAATTTTGAAAAATAATCGATTCATCGAAATTGCAAATTTCATAAAATCGATCAATTGTAAAAAATTATCGATTTATCGAAATCTAAAAATCGATCGAATTATCGAAATTAAAAATTCTACACATGAAAAAAAAATCATCAATTTATCAAAATTGAAAATTTTTTGTCAATTGAACAAAAACCGATGAATCACCAAAAAACCATCAAGTGATTTTCATGCTAGTGACTTCAAACTCAGTTACCTCCATCAAGATTAATTGATTCAGAGGTCGAAAATAATTTACATAAATCAAACGTTTATTCACACCACACTTCGTAATTCATAATGAAAAAATCAAACACAAACACATACAAATAAGTACAACGTCACTAGAAAAAAAAAATTGAAAATAAAAAATTGAACAAAACACAAAAAATACAAACATTTTCAAACATACGAATTAAAACTACAGCCAACGAAAAATGGTTTCAAATCAACAAAACTCATCGTCAGATTCGTCGTCAGTATCTTCCTCACTCCAGTACCATTCTTCGTCGTCATCTGTGGCACAGCTACCATCATTTTCGGACAAACCTATCGTCCAGCTTCTGAAAATCTCCTTGATCTTGGCTCGATCGTCATTTTCGACCCATACGAAAATCTTACGCCAAGCGCGATTCTCACGCGGATCCTTCATCAGCGCAAAATATTCGCTGTCTCGGTTCTCTCTGGCCAGAGCAGAATACATACGACACCTGCTATGAATTTCGCTCTTCAACTTGGGCATATTTTGGACACCGCACAGACGTTCGGCTACGTATACGATGGTTTTAAATTCTTCAGTGTTGAAGTAACGCTTCCTAGCCATATCGATTAACGTCGTATTGATCATTTTGATCTTACTTTCGAGCGCTGCGTCCGCGTTGTTGTCGTTAAGGGCGTCGATAAGTTTGTCCAGCGCGTTAATCTGCTCGCTGCTGGGACGGTGATAAGAGACTTTGAACGGTGAAGGTAGACGATCGAGCTCCCCGAACAGGTGTTTTTTGTAGGCGACTTTTTCATCGGGTGCCGATATAAGGATATCGATAATTTCGTTCAGTTCGACGACGAATTCTTCTTTTTGGACCATCGATCTGAGGTAATCTTTCATTTGATCAAATTCGACGATCTGTTTCTTGAACCGGTCTCTGGATGCGGTACCCGGTACACAGATGGAGATCAGAGTCCTCAGATCTACCGGCCGAACACCCAGCACCAACTTGGTCCACTCCTTTTGCCAAAAATGTTCTCTGTACTCGGCGTCGGAGTCCGATAGAATTCGCAGCAGCATCGTATCGTGTCTTAGTCGACGATCGTCGCTTTCCGTGCTACTATACCATTCATTCCACTCCAATACGAAGCCGTTATTTTCCTCGCAACGTACAAACTGCCTCAAAGTGGCCGGCGTATCGTTCCATATATCCATCGTGTAAGCGGCCAACCAACGCGTATCGCCTTCCATTTCGGCGTGGCATTTGAAAATCTTCGATAAAATTTTCACGTACCGTTTACCGCTAACCGTATCCTTGACGAAGTGCCAAAATTGTAAACAGTGCTCGGGTTTCAGCGCCCGGGTCACTTGCTCCATAAGACCGACGACTCTCGTTCCGATAATACGCCTCTGTTCTGCTTCGTTGAACAACGGTAAGAGATAGCGCATCTTACGCAGTGGTACTTTCATCAACGCACCGGTACCAAACGACATTCTTTGCTTCTCGTCGAGATGATGGAAAAAATACTTCAAAGCGGACACTTCGAGAAGCCCACCACCCTCTAGCATCGCTTGCTCGGCACTTTTATCGTTGTTTTCATCCACGAATTTATGCAGCATCCCTTTAATCTTGAAATTCCAATAGAAAGCGAGCGTGCAGTTCTTCAGCTCGATCTCGTCCATCATATACAGATACTCGTCCAGCCAATCCCATTCATCGCGCTCGTACCAGGCATTGATCATATCCTCCAGACAGTACTTGCACGCCATCTTGTACTTCTGCTCGTCGGTCAGACTCTGGCTACGAATGAGATTCTCGGCTGTTCTCAGGCGGTCCACCTCGCCGTCAGAGTTCCACACGAAGTTGGATAAAAAATCGAGCGACGCGAAATGATGGTCGGTTATCGACGAGAGGGCCACTCCCTCGTGATGCATTACCCAAATTGCGATTTCCGTCGCCACAGCACTGAACCGTTCGCACACCTTTTGGCGGATCGTCGCCTTGTCCGGAATACGCATACCTTTCAACATCGACGTTCTAACTTCACGACCGCTAAACCACTCCATTAGTATTTCGAAAGGCGATCGGTCGTTGGTATTATTTTTGGCGTCGTCGATCAATTCGTCGAAAAACAATTGCTTGGCTATTGCATCTGCGGCGAGAAGTTCTAGTGTGCGAGGCGACGAACGAAACACCAATCTACCGTCTTCGATGGCCTGGTCGGCCATTTTCTCTCGTTAGGTGTTACTCGCGAACGAAGACGGAGCAGGGAAAATCCAAATTATCTAAAATCAAACCAAAATGCAGTCGTGTAAGTTTAACTTGAAGGTTGGGCTCCTTTTCATCGCTATATTGTATGTACTACATCCTGCTTACGTAGGTCTAGGTACGTGAGTTCTAATTTGGTACTGCTTAAATAAAATATAGGGTTGATCTTGATATAAGGTATTTTTTCATACGTTTGGTATCGCTTACAATAATGCAACATGTTTTAACCTATGAGTTGCATGAGCCATCTGAATGGTTGGTGGTTGAAAAAATTTCAACTTCATGAAAACTCAGAATAATAATAAAAAATTCGTTAAAATTTTGTTTAAAAAAACAAATTGAAAATTTTTCCAGCTAAAAAAATTTATTTTTTTTGACAATTTTAATGATTGAAAATAAAATCCAAAAAATTTAGTTTCCTAATATTTGATATTTAGAAAATTCTAAAAAAAAATTCAATTTTTTTAATGTTCTGAATTCCCGAAAATTTAATTTTTTTTTGATTTTGAAAAATTTTTCTGCATGAAGAAAAAACCACTGAAAAAAAAATCATTTTTGAAAATTTATTTTCAACGAATTTTGAGATTTTTTTCGATTTTTGGCGGCTTTGAAAATGATTGGTTTCTAAAAATATTGAAATTTTTGATAATATTGAGGAATTTTAGTATTTTCAATTATACCTGGATTTGACAATTTTTCATTTTTGAACAACTTGAAAAAAATTTGATTTTCTAACAAAATCCTTAAAAAATCCCAATTTTTGAAAAATACTGAAATGGTTTTTTTTTTTCACTTCTAAAAAAAAGCTGAAAGTTTATTTTTTACGAATTTAAAAAATTTTAGATTTCTGAGGGATTGAAATTTAAAAATATCAATTTCTGAAAATAGAATTTAGAAAAATTCCACAAAATGATTTTCAGGGAATGCTGGAATTGTCAATACTGTTGATATGGCGACACACATGGCCTATTTTGTTTTTTGTTTTCAATTTTAGATTCATTTCAGAATTTTTTCAACTACAAAAATCTTGATGAGAAAGTTGAAAAAACTATGAAAAAAAATTCTTGAATTTTCAAAAATGCATATTTTTGATTTTAGTTTTTGACTTGAAAAAAAATTTTGAAAATTATTTTCAATCAATCATGAAAATTTTTGATTTTTACTGAGCTTGGCAAAATTCAAATTTTTGCGATTTCTGAAAATATGATCCTTGAAAAAAACCAAAAATCAAAATTTTTGTTTTTGAGAAATTTAATTTTTGAATTCTCAATTTACTCTTGGTAACTTGATCATTTTGGTTTTTTGTTTTTTTATTTTTTATTTTTTTCAAAATTTTTCAAATAAACAAAAAAAAAATTGAAATTAATGCTTATTTTTTCAAAAATTTAACTTTAAAAAGTTTTCAATTTCTAAAAAAAGTCAAAATTTTTAGTAAGAAATTAGAAAATTTTCAATTGTTTTTTTTTTTTGGCAATTTTTAATATTTTTAAAACTTTTCCATAGTATCAGTTTTAGTTTTCAAATAAGTACCTAATTAATTTTTTTTTTTTGAAAATTTTATAAATTAATTGTTTTTTTCTGTTTTTTTTTTTTTTTTTTTTTAATTAGTAAGATGAATAAATACAACGGTGCAGCGAATATAAACGAAATTTTTTTGCTCATATTGCCCGAACTATGACAGAATGAAGTTTGAACACCCATCAAAGTTTTGTAGTTTCTGCTCAGTTGACTTTGCCATCAAACCATAAGCAACTTTTATGGCAGCTGCTAACTGCCTTGAGTCTGCAGTGCCACACCAAGGCGACGTGCTAACATCGCATCTGGCTTGTCCAGTCAGTCACTGAATAAGCGTAGGTATATACAATGGGAACAGGTACAGACAACATCAACTTCATGCGAGATACATAGGTTGCCTAACGGTCGTAGAATGGATCTTCGTATACACGAGTAATCCCTAATGAAAGTGTATTCGTGAGAGCAAATGGGTTTTTTGTCAATATAGGACGTAGGTGGGCGAGGTAGGTACAGTATAATTGATAGAGGTGAACATTTAGCACATACAGCCCCTAGTGAATCAAACGTTTTACCAGCTCTTGGCTCAGAAAGTTTTCTCCACTGGACTCTTGATGTCGCCACTCGCCAGCACAAAAAACACTACACTTGATACTGTATTACTTCATTTTACAACATTCATTTTTTTCTCCTCACAAGGGAAGTACCCGAACCGGCAGATCGATTTTGAGTCGGGACCAAGGCAGATCGATAGAGCATGTAAAAGTACCCCCAGAACCAAAATTTCGAGTGCTGAAGTTTGCCCCTTGATTTTTGGCGAATTTTT
>FIZT01015141.1:0-12939 GCA_900065295.1 Paracoccus marginatus | reverse complement strand
TTTTTCAAAAGGAGGTGCACTTTGGGGACCTCCTGCTCCCCTCCCCTTGCACCTAAGGGGCTCAAATTTTTTTTGGGATGTCTCCCACTCAAAGTAAACCGCCTCACCAAATTTGGTCAAAATCCAAGGTATGTTTTTTATTTCACTCTACCCTAATATACTTACGTGTTGTTATAAGCTCGTATCAAGGAAATGGTCGTTTTTGTCTTATCATATACGTAAGTGTATGTGATATGTATGTATATAGAAGCGAGTATAATATATACGAAGTACCTACTCACTCGTAATAGTATTAAACTATATAGCTTTTCTGAAAGCTCCGAGAATAATACGTATAAGAGAAAAGAAGATTGAAAAGGTATAATTTTAAATGCTTACCTGTTGCCAGCGCAGAAAGATGAAATTTTCTTGCATACGAACCGAAAACACGTTTAATTTGAAAGATAGGTTCCTACATGCATTTGACGTCTCGTTTTTATTCAACATTTCGGTTTATTTCTTTGAAAAGAAAAATCGTAGGTACTACTACATATACCAGGATGAGGATACCAAACTTCTCGTCAGCTCTCTCGTACAGTACACTCGATTACTTATACTCGTAAGAAAAGTTTTTTCAAGAAAATGTAAAATGTACAAATACACATTTCGTTTTAATTGTGGCAAATTGCGTTCGCGTTAAAGTTGGTCCTATTGTTTGTTCGTCTTATTTCTGCGTGCTGGGGCCTGTGTGTGCTAAATGATCTAACCGTACGTATGTAGGTATAACTGCGAGGGTACGAGCGCCCTTGAAAAAGCCAGTCACGCTTCGTTATGCCTCTCGACGAAATTCGTTTTTAAACTTTTACGCAATATTAGCGCCCCCGTGTTGAGAATTGTTTAGTGTTTTAAACAATCGCCTTAACTTTATCATTGTACCTACTACGCCGTGTGGTACGCGACCCAAGTTGCCAACTTGCGGTAAGAGTTTTTAATGCGCGTCGCCTCTGCCATACCTACTGCCAGCATCGCAGCTACCTACTACTGCGAAACGGTGTAGGCATTTTGGTGTAGTTTTTGTCGCTCGGTGTAATAGACTGTGGTATATTAGCTGGAGAGGTTGATTCATGTTTTTTTTTTTTTTTCGAGACCAGTAAATGGAATTTCTTTGCCAGCCAAAGAGGTGTGCTGTTGGTATTTTTTATTTTTCATTTTTCCGTCGGCGGTGGTTGATGGTAAATCGTCGTGAAAAAAGGTTTTCCCTCGAGCCACTTTGTTCGAGCGGACGGACGGACGCGGACGGCGCGATGAAAAAGACAACGATAATTTGGAGAAATTTACTCGAATATTTTATATTTACGAGGTTAGGCATTTATTAAAAAAATTCGTCTGGCTTTTTATATGCATAGGGGGTCTGTAGTATGGTAGACTGCTGTATACCATTACCTACCTATGGTACTTTGTATACTATACATACACGCAGCCACCGTAAATTTCACGTGTAGTTTTTTTCCTCGTCGTGTGCCTACCGACCGAAGAAAAAGAGTTGGAAAAATTGCGTTTTTTCCAACGTTTCGTTAAGCTCAAAAAAAAAAAACGAGCGAGCGAGCAAGAGAGAGAGAACGAGAGCAAGAGAATAGAGTACGCTAACAATAGCGTAGATACTATTTTTCAAAGTTTTAATTTCATTAACTCGTAACGAAGCCGAAACGTTACTCGCTGCTTTCATTTACGTATACTATACGTATAGAGTACCTATTTCATTTTCATTCCATCTGTATTCGTGTATCTGTCTGTATACAATCGTATAAACGTGTGTATCGTATGAGCAGGACATGCAGAAGTATAGCGAGAGGTGTGAAAAAGACGTAGCACCATATACAGCTCTATGCGCTGGAGCAGCGTGAAGACGCAGGGTTTTTATACAAGATTGCTGTAATAGCGCAGTTGACGCATTCACACTCGTACCTAAAATTTGTTTTGTCACCAGCCAGTAGCGTCCGTAATAAATGAAAATTTTCCACGCTCGATACTCGAATATTATATGGCAATCACGTAATGCAAGTTGCATTTGATTATCCGCATGCAGCGAATTCGCCTCACCCTCCAGCCATCTCAGCCCTTTCGTCGTTTGTCTTCGGGCAACGACGGTCGTAAACAAGCGAAATAATAATGCCGTAAAAGTTATACCTCCCCGAGTAGATATAGGTAAAGTGTCGTCTCTATCTGACCTCGCTCCTCGCTAGGTTTTTGGATGACGCGACGCGACGCTTTGCTGACGATGACGGTTTTATAGTATACGCGGCGATGATGGTCGACTTGTCCTCCGCCTCTAACCGTTTTGTAGCCCTGTCCCGGCCGTCATTTATGATTAGGAATTGGCGAAGTAGTGTTAATGTGTTTGGTGGTATAGTACGAGGAGATGCATTCACTGTGGTGTGGTGATGGGCTTTGCGAATTAATCGATTTAGATGGTTTTGAAATTCTTGGATTTTTCCATCGTCGCGTCGTATAGGGTGGGTTTGGGTCGAGCTGTTTTTTTCAAGCTGAAATAATGGTGCTTTTAGAATTTTCAGTTTTTTATTTCTTCAAATTCGATTGAATTTTTTTAGGGATAATTCTCTCATTCAACTCGAGTGAATATCTTCACATACATGGGTTAGGATTTTTTACACAGACCTCTACGCGACTAGGTTAGGAGCTGATTGAATTTTGTTTGAATAGGTAATTGAGCAATTTTTGAAAATTTGGCAGTTTTAGAAAATTTAACAATTTTGAAACGTTTGACGATTTAGGGCAATATGGCCATTTTAGGAAAACTGTTAATGCGCTAAATAATTTCAAAATCACGAAAAATTAATTGTTTTGACACATTTGACGATTTCAAAAATTTTCACAGTTTGTCAGTTCTTGAAAGTTTTAAAAAATTTTACTTTTTTGAAAAATTTGACAATTTTAAAATTTTGAAAAATCTCACAATTCTGAAGAATTTTTATAACAATAAATTTTTCCAAATTTGACAATTTTAAAATTTTGAATAATTGAGCAATTTTTGAAAATTTCACAGTTTTTGAAAATGAAAAGTTTGGCAGTTTTGAAAAATTTTTCAATTTCGGACAATTTGGGAATTTTAGGAAAATTGGCATTCTCAGAAAAATTGTTAATGCTAGAGAATTTCAAAATTTCTAAAAAATTCTCAAATTTTTGGAAAATTTGTCAATCCTAAAAATTTTGGATGGTTTTGAAGAATTTGACAATATTTCAATGTTGATGAATTTTCACAGTCTAAACAAAATTAGACATTTTAAAATTTTTTTGCAATTCTGAGCAATTCAGCAATTTTTCAAAACCACCAATTTTTTAAAAATTGCTAAATTGTTCAAAATTGTGAAATCATAAATTACCTGGTTAATTGATTTTTTTCTTTTTGGAATTTGGTTAATTTTTTCTATATTTTGCTCAATTTTATATTGTTCAGTTTATTTTGATTTTTCTATACTCTCCACTTATTTCATACGTAACAATTTTAAATATCTCTGAGTAAATATCGTCTCATTATATAAAGTGAACATTCTTTATATAATATTAGCTTCGACCAAGACACTATTAATTTCAATATTGTCTCAGTTCTTAGTCAACAGATACTAGTGGGGAAAACATGTTGAGAAAAAAACGAAGATTCGTGGAAAGTTTGCAAAGAAATGAAAAAATGCAGGAATTTCAACTATTTCGAATGAAAGTGAAGAGTTGGAAATATGCTTTCATCTCGATTATGAACGCAGAATGAGGGGTCGACGTTCTGGTTAGGTGGATGGGCAGATGGTATGGTGTATTTCGGCACAAACAATAAAAGAAAAGTATAGTCTGGTAATTCGGTATAAATGTGTAAGTATGAAAATTGCAGGGGTTATGAACAATAGAATTTTAATGGCACTTTCATTATTAGAAATGGCGTTTTATGTGGCCTTTTTTTTGAGCGGTTTTTAACGATGGCTCGTCGAGATTACATTTAGTCGTGTGAGTTCGGACGTCGAATTGCCAAAAGTCGAGATTTTGAAGTAATTTTTCTTAGCGTGTTATGACAGTTTTATACTGCACGATGATTGAAAAATACCAGGCTCGAATTTTCATCGCGAAAGCCTCCGCTTGCAGGTGAGATTTTTGAGAAATTCTTATATTCATACGGCGTATCTCGAATATTGGGCAATTGTATGAGATTAACAATTTGGTGGTGAATTTTTCAGAATGACCTACATACGTATTACTACACGTATAGCGAGCAGTTGGTATATTATATCGACCTTATTTTTCTTTTTTTCGCCCTCGATTCGTTGAAGATTTCGCAGGAGACGACGTCGTTAGGTTTTTTCTTTCCTCTCTTTGTATTTTCGTTTCGCCATCGCCGTGTAGACGAGATTCCTTAGCGACGCAAAATATTAGGTTCGAGTCGCCCTTGACGCCGGATAAAAAATAAAATTTGATGAATATTTAACGAATTTACGTTGCTTCGCAGTGTATTTCTATTTGCGTCAACGATTTAAGCAAAGGCAGAAAAAGGAGGATAAAAAACCACGTGGCTGGAATTTAAAAATATTACCTGGCGCGAATAATTTAAAAAGCGTAAAAAAATCGAGTTTACAGCTTCGCTACGTATCGGCAAATTTTTGATCGGCGTTTTTCAAAACGAATTATTCGCCTGTTTCGCGCATTCGAAAGCAATTTTTTCACCACTTTTTTCTCTTTTTTTTTTTTTTTTTCGACACGAAGAGACCGCTCCTCGCTGTAAAGTGGGTTACGCCGCGGTGTCTTTTTTTTTTTTTTACCGTTTTTCTTCCTCCTTGGATGGTGAAATTTTTCTGTGGCAAAATAATTAAAGCGAAAGGAAAAACAACGAAGTGGCGGAACTTCTTAACAAGAAATATTGCCTGTTTTCTTTTTTTGTTCATTTTAGCTTCCTTCGAAGGTTTTTAATCTGGCCTAAAGTAGTAATACATCTTGTTTTTATTTTCAGGTAAGCGCTGCACGTCTCTCCGTGGCTTGTATAGGTATATACTTTTTGCATTAGATGTATCAACTTTTTCACACCGCCATGCCACCGCCGCGCGCCGCGCCGCCGTATATATTGTGTAAAAGCAAAAACAACAAAATGTAAGTAAAATTTTACGCCATTAATATGAAAATAATTGCGATCGATTGCGACCTTATCAAATTTATGAAAGATTTATGAGGCACCGAGTACGCGTATATATCGAGAAGAAAATGCTAAAAATATGTGGCATGTTTCCAAATGTAAAATAAAGTATCCCGATCTGCGTTAAATTATTCCGAATGATGTTTCGCCGCCGATTGCCATGCCACCGCATCCTTTTCTTCTCTTCAGCTCAGCTCTGTTTGCCCTCTTTTTCGAGTATCCGCCCCTTTTTATGCGAGTTAGTGTATTCGCACAACGATAGTAGTAGGTGCGGTATTGGCCGCTAAAGGTTTGAAAAATTCATTTTTATAACGATAAAGTTTTTTTTTTCGTCGTGTTTTCCTCTTTCGCAACCGAACGTTATTTCGGAAGGATTTTCTTGCGAAAGTAAACATCGCCGATTTTACGTAATACATTATTTTGGTCGAACTTATGGGAGACTACTTATACGCAGAATGCTGGATCGAGTGTTTCGTAACAGCTTTTTCCAGTATGAAAAAACATATTTTTCCGAATTCCTCGAAAAAGTATTCATTTAGAAAAAATAAAAATATTAACAATTTTAAAAAAATACGAAAAAATTTAAAAATTTGAGAAATGAAGGGTATGACCTGGTTGGGCCCTAGAAACACTACACCCCTGAAAGTCAAACGTGATGGGGAAAAAATGTTGATTTCGAATCCAAGTGCAAGTACATATTTTAGGAAGGTGGGCTAAAAATTTTTTTTTCATTTCAATTTTTTCGTTTCACCCTAAAAAATGTATAATGAAAATTTCGTTTTTTAAAAGATAGATGGAGAGAGAGGGGTTAGAGAAACTCCAAAAAAATATCAAAATTATTTTTGGCAATTTTTCGTTGCCTCGATCGCAATTTAAATTTCACAATTTTCGAAAAATTCAGTAATTTCAAAAAAAAATAATAATTTTGAGAGAATTTTTGCAAAAATGGGTTAAAAAATTTCATTTCCATCAATTTAGACAATTTTTGTGATGATTTTTGGCGATTTTTCGTTTTTTTTTCTTTCTTTTTTTTTGGGGGGGGGGGGGGTCGCTGATTGATTTTTTTTTCTTTTTTTTTTTTTTTTTTTTTTTTTTTTTGGGGGGGGGGGGGGGGGGGAGGAGCCAACTTATACAATTTTCTTACTTTCAACGACCATTTTAGGATTTTTTCCACCCTTTTAGATTCCAAAAAAATTATTTGGAGGTATATTGCCTGCAAAATCGTTGAAAATGTTCCTGTGGATGAGAATAGGTCTGGTGGTAGGGCCATCTCAAAAGTTTTTTTTTTTTTTTAAATTTCACCCTTGTAGAAAACTAGAAAAAAAATGATAAAAATAACTTTTTTGGGAACCCCTAAAAAAAGTACAAGGCGAGAAAAATTTTCGAAAATTGTGTGATTTGTTCAAAGAAAGTGTGCTGAACTCATTTTTGTAAAAATTTTCTTTGAAATTTCATAACTTCTCGAAAGCTTTCGAATTTCAAGTGCGATTGAGAAGAAGCGGATCTGGAGGCAAGTGGGTGAAAAATGATTTATTAAAGAATTCGATTGTAAATTCGTTTATAAAAAATAAATAACAAAGCTTTTCTGGCTTCTGAAAGAAAAAAAATCGAAGAAATTTTCAAGCATCATATCACTCTCCTTGAGCGGGTCTATCATTTCGTAAAATTCGTCAAATTTCTCATTCAAAGGCGCATTTCCTGGAAAACCTCTCACACGATTTCCTATTTCGTATTTTTATACCCCGCAAACATCCAAATTCAAACGGAAAACATTTAACTGACACGAGGTAATCTGCTGCGAAGGCGATTTTCGTCTGTATATTTTTTCGACTACCTAGTTTATCTAGCACACTGCTGAAGGGTGGCCATAAGGAAGAGAGCCGGATTGGGAAAAAATTTTCATAATCGATGTTTATTGAAAAAGTGCGCCACGAATGATTGATGGGACCGATGGAAGAAGGACTGGGCCGATGGCGGCGCCATGGCTGCGGCGCTAGCTCAGCCGAAATTGAGAGCTGTAAATTACCGAGAGATTGATTGCCTTCGTAGAGGAATTCGTCGTCTTGCCGAACCATTTACAAGCAAATACATATAGAAGAAATTTCGTGTCATTTCGGTGAAAAATTATTTTCCTTATGGTCTACTCTACGATCTGCCTCCTCTGCTTCGAGCCTGTCGTGTTCCCCTTATCGACGTAACTAACGCGTCAAGTGTAGCGCGTAAGCACACCCACGTTACGTCGCATCGTGATGGTGGTGCGAGCCCAGCCCGCGCTCGCTACATCTTAATTGACGAAAATGAACGAACAAGTCCATTTTCGCGAGATGAGCGAGAGCAAATCTCTCCCTCTATCGTCCGGGTAGGGAAAGGGAGAATTTCTTCGCTACATTCTTTCGACTTTTCCGCGTTCTTTCAACTACGTACTACGCACTCGTGCCCTGCTGCGCCGACGAAGAAATAACTTTTTAATAAAATCAATTTCGTGTTTTGATCAACTCTCGAGGGTTTATTTATATCGTGTTGTGTGGATTGGATACGAAGTTACGTATACCGTACATGGTATTTTATTTCAATTTTTTCCCTCGTTATTATTATCGTCGGAATTTCATATTGTCTGTCTGTCTGTCTGTCTATCTATCTACGGCTACGTCAGTTTATAATTTTGATGTATTTTTATTTCATTTTTTTCATTATACGGTCGCAAATTTTTATACCATAAAAATACGTAATTTGGTACCAAAAAAATTCATTTATTTTTTGACGACGCGCGACGTGATGCGACGGTAACCTTGTGGCTACTCGTGGTATAGTATTTTTTTTTTTTTTTTTTTTTTTTTACAACCGGGAGAGAATTTATGCCACGTGTATGTATTTTTTTTTCATTGTCAGTCAGTCAGACAAACACACACGCTGGTTTATGGAAGCAAAAAAAAATATCTAAGTATATTGAACGTTGGGTCAGCCCAGTCATTGGTATGCTACCTGCCAGTAGTCCGACGAAAGGTGAATTTTAATACACAGAATTTTATATTATAGCAATCCCTCACACGACTGCTGCGAGAGCCACGAGCCACTTAATTATTGTGGTTGGATTTCGGGCGAAAATTTTTGTTTCTATACGATGAAAATTAATTTTAAAGCACGCGAACTCGCCTCGTTAATATTTATCTACGTAACCAAGTTTTCCACCTTTTAGCCGGCGATGATGAGTGTGCTACAGACATAAGTCACGAGTCGACGCCACGCCATGCCAATTTCTGGGCGCACGTTGTTCGATTGTACACTTTTTGGCACTAATGAAAATCTTTGATCGAAATTAAGCCGCTCGAATGCGACGAACGAAGCAATTTCGCAGCCGAGCTATAAATCTTGCGTCGGGAAATAATTCCTCTTTTTCTATATATTATAAATCTTATTCGATTTAACGCGATTTCACAACGTTCGATTCATAGATATAAATATTTTTTTTTTTGCACCACACGCGTTAAGCCGGCACCTGCAGGTTTCTGTGCTGTCTTTTTCGCGTGCGGTGGTGTTTTTCCATCCTTTACTGTGGTATAAAAGCTCGTGTCACGTTTTTTAAAAAGGAAACGTTGTATTTTTTTGGCTAAAATTATCTCGTCCAGAGTTTCGTCATTTTCGTGTCGCTTTGGCGAGCGTTTTTTTTTCTTTTTTTCTTTTTCAGGGGCGCAGAATTATACGTTCGTTTGAAATATTTACCAATATTTTGTCACCAACAAGATTGACGTGGATGTCAATTTGAAATGCGGAAACGTAGCGCTGCGCTGTGAAAAAACGCCAAAGTTTGAATTCAAATTGAAAAAATTAAGCTCTTTAGGTGAATCGCCATCGTCGCGGTGTGAAATTTTAATAGAGGTTTCTCGCGGCGTCGGCGTCATGACCGCCATTCGTCGGCGGCGTGGTACAATTTTCTCCTACGAAAAGTTTCTCAATTATAAGTTACAATTTAGTTATCCAATTTTTAAAACTTATCCCGCTTTTTCGAACGTTCAGTAGGATAGTCGAACTAAAATACCTCTTTATTTGTACTTTTATCTATTTTTAATTTACCGACGGAATTTTATCTTCTTTTCTACGTAATTTTAGTGTGCGCCAGAAAATATATATGTATACTGTGTTTATCGACGAGGGCGAAGGTGTGACTTATAAATGGCTTTCTTGTGATCGTGTATTAAAGGTATATTATATGAACGTAGAGGTACCTATCTACTTTGACTTTTCTGTCGCGCTCGTTTTGTTGTCAACGTACGTATGTATCTAATGATACTAATAATGGAGAGAATATGTACTAGGTATATGCGTGATGCATTCTATTTACTGCGGTAGAATTGTTTGAAAATTTAATACGCGACGATGAATTTACTCGGAACTGAATCAGTTCGTCGGTAAGTGTCTAGGTGAAGTTGAGAAGGTAACGAAGGTAACCGTTTTGAAATTGCCCCGCAGTTCGACCCTTCCTGATGGTTGGTATGATTTTAGTATACGTTGGACGGTGTATATACTTATATCGAACTACATCTATAGCTGCGCTTTTTTTCCCTGAATTTTCTTTCCCGCACAGAAGCGCACGTACTTCGTTAAATTTATCACGAAGGTTTATCCAGCCGATAAAAATTTCATGTGGCGAAAAATTCAACCGAGAAGATAAGATGCGCTGTACCGAACCGATCGATTTCCAGTCATTTCGTTTAAATCTTCGACCGTATCTTATTCTCTTGCTCGAACGAAACGCCACCGTCGAAATTCGATGTACAATTGATGGGAAAAGTAATCGAATGGAGAGGTGAAGTGTCAGGAAGTGAATCCTGAAAAATTCCTGCATTGATACGAGTACGAGTACAAATGAGTACTTCATTGAATAACTTATCAAGTTGTACCAAGGTGGGGTTGTGTGATTTCTTTTTTTTTTTCAACGAATTCCCTTAGGCGATTGTCGCACGTCCATAAGCAGAGCTCTGAATTAATTTTTTCATCGAACGTTGAAATGAGTAATGAAGTCCCAAAAGTGTGTGTCATTTTGTTTTTTTTTTGGATTTTGTTTTTTGAAACGTGACAGCTTTTCATCGGGTACCCTATCCCTACTAGTTGGTCACTTTTTCCGATTAGGGTGGTTAAAAATGTTCATTTTTCAAAAAGTCACTGCCAAGTCAATATCTTCAAAAAATTTTTATTTAATTTCAATTTTTTTTTCCGAGTGTTTGAATTTTTTTTGTTTTTTTTTTGCCATTTTTTCGTGATTTTTTCCTTGATTTTTTTTCGATTTTTGCAACATTTTATTTTTTTTAGCTTATTTTCTTCGTATTTAAAAGTTTTTGAGAATATCTTTCTCGAGTTTTTCTTAATTATTGAAATTTTTGTTATAGAATTTTTCCAATAAATATTCCCAAATATTTCTTGACAATCGAAAAAAGAAATATGATTCAAAAAATTCTCTTATTTTTTCAAAATTTTCTCAATTATTTTTAATTTTTAATTTTTTTAATTTTTTAAATTTTATTCATTTTTAGATTTTCAGATTTTCTTCAACTTTTCTCGTAATAATTTTTTTTGAAGATTTTTTAATCCTTAATCACTTGACTTTTTGTTTGTACGGCGAATCGCCTATATGAGTTGAGATTTTGAATTTTTCTGATGGAGTTTGGTACTTTATTCTGGTCTAAAATTTTTGTGGCAAAAGTTTTAGTTCCCCGCCTCTCTCTTATAGTAACCCTCTGGCGGAAGGGGAGGTTGATTGTTATTGATTTTTTCAAACTTGCGTAGATGTTAGACGGAAAATTTTTGCGAGATGCTTTAAGCTTTTTTCATGATTAGAGATAACCCAAAAAAATGACTTGTTTTGGCCAAAATTGATTGCTTCTGGGATGGAAAAGGGGTGAAAAATAGTTATGCATTTTTGGAGGTCTTCCAGACCAGACTTATACCCGTGTAAAAAATTCTGAGAAAAATGTGTCGCATTTTCAAAAATTTTGGCTCAGAAAAAAATCATCCCCCCCCCCCCCCGAATTGACACATTATAGAAGTCCAGATCCGCTTCCAGGTTTATCCACGTGGTAAAAATTAATCGAAAAGTTATCTACTGGGGACTGAAGTCCGCACCCAATGATCGTGATATATTTTTGCCTGCGAGAAACCTACAATTTTGAGGTCACCTTTTGATAATTTTTTTCAAAATTCAAACGAGATACTCTAATTTATGACTGGAGGTGCCCTATGTAGTTATAAATTTTCATATCTAATTAGGTAGAAGCGAGAAAGGGAAACTTTTATCACGATTCGCAGCAACTTTTTCTTTTTTCTATTTATTTATGCGAAGGACAAAAGTACCGTAGCACTGTTTGCTTTTATAAGTTCGTATATAATTATATGGGATTTTAAAATTCACTGTACTCCCGCGCGTAAAGTTGGTATAATCGTCGGATGACATCGTCGTCGTTCATGCCAAAAAGAGGCGGCGTACATGTGGGCGACCAGTCACGTTGTCAGGATCGATACAAAAAATACCAAGGTACACGAGAAATGAAGTACCAAATGTCTCGTTTAAGTTTAAGAAATAAAATAAGCCAAAGACGAGGATAAAAACGAATAAGTAAAATTACTTGATGCCTGGTGTTTAGAATTTGAAAAAAGAAAGAAGTTATCAATAGAATATTGAAATGACAAAAAAAAAGAGTTCGGCTCGCTGAAAATTCGAATTTGTGACATTTTGTAGCAAAGAGGCAACGTAAACGTATACGATGGGCCAAAATGTAAAAAATACTTCTTCAACTGGAACTTGTTGTATGTACTCGTTGAAAAAAAAAAAAAAAAATGATAAGGAAAAATACCAATTAAGAGACTACCCCCGTTATCGTAGTTAATAGAAAAAGTCAGTCGAGAAAGAAAAAGAGGCTATAGAAATATATAGAAAATATTTTGTTTACTCGCGGATATAATGTGGTGAGCAGAATATGGTACGATGGCGAACGTGCCTTTTAGAAAGTTTTTTTTTCAAAAAAAAAGTGGAATATTTTCGAAAGAATTTCCCTTCTTATTGCGCGGTTTTTTCCTCCACGTTTTCGCCCGTCGTTTAAATAATTTAACGAAACTGTGTTACCGTGTTTAGTCGCTGATTTCTGTTTCGATTATCATTTTTTCCCCCCCGAATTTTTCCTTCAAAAAAAAAAAAATTAATGAAAGGAAATAAAAAATAAGGTGTTTTATACGAACGCTGATTCAGGAGTCGAAAACCATTGTATAGGAATAGATTGTTCATCTAACTTTTTTTTTCTCGAAAATTATTGTCATTTAGACATAGCTGAAAAATTTTATATTTTTTTGAAAATCTTTTTTATTTATTTATTTTTTTTTCATAAAGTTTTCTGAAAAAGTTTTGGCACTGAACACTGGCTGTGTTGTGAAATTTTCAGAACAGAAATAGCCTTGTTTTTAGTATCTTTTTGTGAAGAGCATTCCTCGAATATGTGTGTCAATAGAGAAATCGCGTGTTGAGAAAAAGGTCGCTGGTGCCACTGTCTGTAGTGGTGTTGAGAAATTTGTAAACAGCGTAAATATGTTAATTGACAGTTTTGTGAACTTTTTTCAAAATTGACTACCCCCGGCTCGCGCCCTCGCTTCGCTCGTGCTGTAACTCAAAAATCATTAGTGATAGAGGGGTACTGTAAGCGGCGTTATTGTTCTAAATTTTAAGCTCTTTCGGTTGGGATATGAACCGACCTCGTAGCTCTTATAGTTTTTCCAATAAATCCAAAAAA
>FIZT01015114.1:0-21595 GCA_900065295.1 Paracoccus marginatus | reverse complement strand
CCAAAATTGATATTTTTCAAAATAATGAGGAAAAACTCATTTTAGGGGGATGTTTTACCCCCCAAAAAATTTTCCTCCACACTTGGAGCTCTTGGGTTTTATAGGGTAACTATTGGGACCCTTCTGAACACATTCTCGCAAAAAACGCGCTGTTATAAATTTTTTCCACTTTCACTCTATTTCAAAGCTAATTTGCCTGGACTACAAACGTTGTCCATTCTTTTGAGATTTATCAAACTCGCAACATCTGCCAATTCTTCATAATTCTCAAATTTTTTTGTAATTTGTTAATTCCTCAAAATTTCCCATTTTTCCCATGCTTATCAACTTTTCCAAATTTCCTATTTTTTCAAAAATGTTGGACTTATACCTAGATATTCAAAATTTGGCAATTTTTCAATTACATTTTTTTAAATAACTCTCTACATTCTTTTAAAATTAATTAATTATTTATAATAGTTACTTAGTCAATTTTTGACATTTTTTCAAAGTGAAAAAATTCTTTGAAATCCGTCAATTTCTCAACATCTGTCAACTTTTTATTTTATTTTATTTTGATTTGTCAATTCTACATAACTCGTCTTTTTTTCCAAATTCATCAGTTTTTTTATCACTTGCCATTTTTTCCAAATTCATTAATTTTTCATCATTTGCCAACGTTTCAAATTTGTGATTTTTCAAATTTTTCCTTTCTTTATGATTTGTTAATTTTGCCAAAATTTTTCACTTCGGCAAAAATTGCTCAATTTTTTAAAATTAGTCAATTTCTTCAAATTAGTCGATTTTCGAAAATTGGTCATTTTCTCAAAATTAGTGATTTCCGAAAATTAATCAATTTTCCATAATTAGCCAATTTTCCAAAATTAGTCAATTTCTTCATATTTGTCAATGTTCCAAAATTTTTCAATTTTTGAAAATCAGTCAATTTTTTCAAATTTGTCAATTTTCCAAAATCTGTCAAATTTTAAAGTTCTTCAATTCTTCTAATTTTATCAACTTTTCTAAATTTGTTGAATTTTTCAAATTTGTCAATTTTTTATTTCAATCTAGTCAATTGTTCAAAATTCACCTATCTACTCCAATTTGTCAACTATTCAGAATTTGTAAATTCTGAAAAGTTTGTTCATTCTTCGTAATCTGTCATTTTTTTCACGATTTGTTAATTATATCGAAATTTTATTTTAAAAAACTCCAAAAAATTACTCAGTTTTTCAGCATTCAGTCCAAACATCCACCATCGCATCGCCTCAACTTTCGATATAAAATTTGAAACGAAAAGTAACATGCAACGACATTTCCTCATGGATCTAGGGCCTATTTCGTTTCGCAAGCTATAAACCATACGGAAGTACACCGAATCCAGCCAGTATAATATTACATAATATTGGCACACTAAAAACGAAACTTTCCGCACCGCACCGTCCCTTTCTCGAACGAACCATCTGCTAAAGTGGAAATTAGAAACTATCGTACGGAGGGTTTCCTAACCGTCGAGCATGTTTTTGCGCTATCCTTTCCCTCTTTTTCTCTCTCGTACGTCAACTCGTCTACGTATCTATACTTATCTGCGTTCCTGTACTCGCACAACAACCTCCTACATATACGGTCGACTGCTCAACTTTGTCTATAGTTTATGGCGAAGGGACACGATATCGACAACTACCGTATCGGCGCGGTTTTTACGCTATATTTTTTCGAGATTCGAGCATCGAAATTTTCTTCTCATCGTTTATACCATGGTAGATGAACGAACGCGTCTGCAGATAAAAAGCACGATCCGGGATCGAGAGCGAATGTTCGTGTATTGAAACTTGTACTCGAAGGTATTGTACTGCGTTATACCAGGTAAATATATCTGGTAGGTATACCAAACTTTCATATACGACATACGTTCTTAAAATAGACAAAAAAAACTACCTGCACCAAAAAAAGGGGATTTTCGAGACGAATTCTTGTACAAAAACGTACCTAAATGACGTGTGCACCTCCGTTCATTAAATTTTGTTTCGTAATTTGCAGCAACGTAGATAACCTACACAACGAAGTCTATTTTTATAAATTTTGTTCAAAGGTGAATAAAAGTCGTAGAAAAGGGGCTAGTTGCTTATTTTTCACCGTCTTGATCGATACCAGCTATATTCCACGAAGGTTTCCAATTAACAACGCTTCTACATGCGGAACCATAATATTGGAAAATAAAAAAAAAGGCAACCAATATCATTAGCGACCATAATAACAAACATTGTAGAAAGCGCGAGTCGCTCGAGAAAATTAAAATAACAATATCCACGTATTCGTCGAAAGCCTCCTTATTTACTATTTTTCGACATGAAACGCGTCAAATATATTGTTAATGTTGTACTTCTCCATCCCCCCCCCCCCACCACAAAAAACATGAAACGCGTCAAATATATTGTTAATGTTGTACTTCTCCATCCCCCCCCCCAATACAAAAAAAGGCATCCAACTACCGTATATAATAATAATATGGTAAAGAAAAACAGATCAGCTCTATACCTACATATATGTAAATGTGTTGGCGAAAGAGGAAGAAGAAAAAAAAAACACAGATCCACCTCACACAACGTAGATTTTATTTTCGCTCCTAAATGCGAAATTTATTTGAAAAAGCTACAGCGATAAAAAGTAAACATACATCTTTTTGTGTGAAAGATTGAAAAGCGAATATTAGTGAGAGACGCGCGTTAGATACGTTATTTTACTCCCCGACGACAATACTTTCTACTTTGGGTTTCTCTTGTTGTGGGAAACGAATTTCGCCTGATGTAGTCGATCATTATTGCAAAAGAGCGGAGGACGTTTTCCCAGGCGCCTGGTAGATTTCGGTTTTTCAAGAAAACGACAAGAGTTTGCATTCGAGAAGTGGATGGGGTATGGCATGTGCTGGGAGGTACCACTATATTAGGTTCGAAGATACTATTGAAATTCGACGCGAATTTACGACGTAAAAATTTCAGAAATTGTGAAAATGATCGGGATTCTAGGTTTTGTGATGTTTTCAGAGGATTTGCTCCGCGTGGCCATTGAGATATATTTTTTGAGGCAGCAAAATCACGCTGATTTTCAAATTTGTATGAAATTCTTGCATGGGCTCGGGTGTGGTGTGTGGCGTTGGGTGGGGGGGGGGGCTTTTCAGCTCTTGGAGGTAGTTTGCCAAATTATAATGTAGGTAATTGATGGGGCATAAACAGTTTTTTCACCTCACGCTCTGAAGGTAGGATCTCAAAATATGAGATTTGCTGAGGGAAATTGGAATTTTTGAAAATGTTTCAAAAATGAATAAATTTTCAACAAAAAAAAAAGTCATTCACCAAAAACTCAAAAAAAACAAACAAAAAAAAAACAGTTTTTTTTTCAAAAATAATATTTTGATCCTTTTTCCAAAATTGAAAAAATTGTCAAATTTTATAAAAATGAAAGACTGTCAATTTTTTTAGCAATTAAAATTTTTATAAATTTTTTTCATAAAAATAAAATGACACACATTTTCTGAAAATGGCATTTTCAATTTTTTCCAAAAGTTGGAAATTGGAATATTATTCTAAAAATTGTAATTTGTTTGGAAATGAATAGGTAATTTTTCAATTTAAAAATAAAAAAATGAAATAAATGAAAAAAATTGGAAATTTTCCAAAAATTAAAAATTGTCAATTTTTCTGAAAATTATGTTTCTTAATTTTTTCAGAAATCAAGTCTCAATTTTGGAAAATTCTCAAAGAAAAATCAAAATCTGATGCAAAAAGATAATTTAATTCATTTATCCATGCTTGAAAATAATGCCAGCTTTTCCGAGAATCAATACAAAAATTGAATGAAAATGACGTCAATTTGAAAAAAAGAAAATTGTACCTACCAATTTTACAACACCTCTGCCTTTACAGCCAATATTAATTGGGTTCGGTTTGATTTTTTTGCTGAAAAAGATCCCCAAGCAATCAGAGGCATTCCCTCTAGTTAAGAGGGTCAAAAATGCATTTATACCTACTCACCTAGGATCTTAATTATGAAAAAATGAAAATTTTCGAGCTCTTAAAAAATTTTCTTCTTCAAAAATCAAATGAAAGAAGAAATTGTTGGTGTTAACTTTTGAAAAACTATTTCCCAGAACTTTCCATTTTTTGGGTGTAGCTCGCCATTTAATACAAACCTGCACCACAAATCATTACTTTTTCATCCAGATTCAGCTTTTCAAAAAAAAACTTTAAAAACCCAAAATGAATAAAATTATAAAAACTAAAACTGTAAATTTAGCAATTATGAGCCAACTCTTAATCGAGTTGAAAAACAAGAAAACCTTTTAATTTCACCGAGATTTAGTATTTAAAAGCTTTCGCACGTCTTGAAATGAAAAACTTTCTTCTTTGAAATTTTCAAAATAAATCCTGCAAGTTGCATGACAACAAGCCAGCGATTTTTTTTTTTTTTTTAAAAAAAAGATCTTGTATAAGATTTTAATTCCATTTCATCGCTTGTCTCACCTAAGGAGTAATAAAATTAATTTCTTCTTTTTGCCACCTCTTTCACGTTGTATTAATTCAAAGATGGCGTCTGTAGATAATCCGAGGGTGTCATTGATCTTACCATTATAAATTTACGGATTAATGAATAAAAAAAATAAAAAAAAGAAGCGGGAGCGAATTAATTAAATAATCGGATCTCTGTGAAAAAAAATTTGTTTCTTTTAGACGGTATAATCGAGTCGCTCCATTTCGTATTTTCTTTTATCGTTTCCCATCGACTGAAATGAAAAACGAAAAAAAAAAAAAATGAAAAACGTGAGATAAAAAACTAGCTCTTATTGCACACAGAACAAAGGCCGAGTCGAAACAAAAATTCAATTCAACTTTCATCCGAGGCAATTAACATTTACACGTCGCGTCGACCGCTTCCGTTTGTAAAAAAAAAAAAGAAGAAGGATTCTACTAGTATTTTTTTGCACCTTGAAAATATAATATTCGTTTTATAATTTTTTCCCTCCCTATCTGCGCGTATGAGGCACTACTACGCGGCGCTCAAATTTACATCGCGAAATAACTTTCGCATAGAGAATGAAATAAAGGTAAGTGTAATCGACGCCAGCAAATTTGCATTTGAAAAGTATTTTTTTATTGTTATTATTATTATTTTTTTTTTTTCGTAAAATTATTTCTAACAAAATCAACGAGTTTGGACGATTCGTCGAGGTACGCGGGGTGTTTCACTAAAACGTAACTGGGTCTAGGTAGGTATATGGTTTCGTATCGCTTGGGTTATTTTTTCTCGCGTATAATGAAGACCGAGTCGCAGAGTCGTCGAATTCGCCCGAGAATTATCTTTTGGTTCGCGATGAATTCGCGTAATAGAGGATGACGAAAATTTCACGCGTATAGCCTCGAGAAATATAGCATCACGGGTTATTCGTTTCGCGGATAATTTTGGTAGAGAGTGTGCCGATGAGGAGGGAGGGGGAAGAGAAAGGGATGAGTTGAAATTTTTACTAAATCAATAAAGGTACGATGTACCTATACTATGCGAGAAAATTCACTCGCCTTCTTTCTTCTCGGCCACTTTTGGGCCTCTATCCTAACTCTCCTCATCTCATTTTGGGCACAAGCTCCGCAAAATTGCAAAATTGATTTGCTAAAATTTATTTCAAAATTTTTTTTCAATTTTTTTTTTCTTCGCCAATTTTCAATTTTCAATTTTTTTTTGAAATATTTTTTTAATCATTTTTTTTTTTTGTTGTTTCAAGACTTTTTGTTAGGGTGCAATTTCCTTCAAATTTAGTTTCTTTTCAATTTCTGTGTTTTGTAAATAATATTCTTAATTAGGTACTCTTCAGATAATTTTTTTTTCAAATTTTAATTTTTTTTTCAGCATTAATTTTTTTTAATTCGAAGGGTACCCCCTCTCCAACCCCGCGTTAAGATAGGTGAATCTGCCTAAGAGCTACTTTTCAAAACTAACTTATCAGAAGTTATTAAGGCCACTAAAAAAATTTTAGAGCGGATTTTTCACCTACCACCCTACCTCCTCTTTTCCACAACACCAAAATATCGAGTTTTCGTTAAAAAATCCCATTTTGGTACGTAATGAACCAAAAGTTTTGAAATTTATATGGTACATACGGAAGGTGGTAACAAATTTTTAAGAATTTTTCCAGATTTTTTTTTGAACTGCATGCTAGCCTCAAAACTAGAAGACATACATTTTTTCTTTTCGATACAAATATGGGCCTACCTCAGCACAATATAAATGGTATTTTTTCAGATTTTTAGCTCAGGTGGACCTCGACGAAAAATGCACTTTTGTGCCAAAATCTCAAGTTTTGACGGAATACAAGGGGGGGAATATTCATCACAAAAAATTTCTGATGCCAAATTCTGATTCTACGGATCAAATTACCCCCATCAAGACACTTTTCGCGATAATTTTTGCAAAACTTGAAAAATTCGATTTTCCTCAATTTTTTGAGGAAAAAAATTGGTTGAAAAATCAAATTTCTCGATTTTGTCCAAAACAATCGTGAAAGGTGTCTTGATGGGGGTAATTTGACCCGCAGAAACCGAATCTGGCAATGAAATTTCCATTCGACCAATGTTCACACTTGTACCCCGCCAAAACATGAAATTCTTGAGGTAAAAATTCAATTTTGGAAATTTTAGGCAATGTGGTCACAAAAAAGGTATATAAAAGAGGTAAATTAACTCGGTGGACACGATTTTGAGATTGGTTTTTCGATCGATAATGCTTACTTTCAAAAACCGTCGATTCAAAGTTTCAATTCACGTTTTTTAGTAGCAACAACTTTTTCAAAAAAAAAAAAAAAAAAAAAAAAAAAAACCCCAAAAATGAAACAAAACTTTTTAAAAAAAAAAAAAAAAAAAAAAAAAAACAGACACTAGAATGCAATCAAAATTTGAAAGAAAAAAATTGTAACCGAAACTGAAACTAAAAACAGAACCGAAATTTGAAAAATAATAAAAAGTCGCCATTCCAATTGTTCACTCTGGTATACTCAACGTCGTTGTGGTGGTAGACCCGTCTGAACGTCCACTTCACAATATCTAGAGAGTTGGAGACAGAGAGTAACTACAAGTGCTTTTAATTTTTTCTTCTTTTTTCCCCCTCATTCGCAAACGTCTTGCGTAAAAATTTTTAAAAATCTCAGTTCTATACCGTTAAGCATGCTCGCGATTTTACGAAGGCATTCATTAATTAACGACGCGCAGAAAACGATCAATTAACAATGCTCGACTCGAGCCCTATTCTCATAGTACATAAAATGCTCACTGACAAATGTTTCGCATTTTACAAAAGATATTCCTCTCGATGAACGAGCGACCGTTGTAATTCATTTTTGAAAAACACCTTATTATACCAGCGCAACGCCTGCTTTTTCGAGAGATTATCGAGGGGTACAAAGACGCAGAGGGGGCGTCACGTTTCACGCAGCAGGCGTATCTGGGCGATGAATTTTTAATCATTCGCAAATTCGTTGTCGTAATTTTTTACCTCGAATATCATAAAAATAGCCTTGCATTGTCGGTCGTATCTTGTTAAACTGTTTTCCCAGGCGAACCGAGTTCTGTGGCAAGTTCGTATACAAGATGACAGACACGAACTAGGATCAGGTTTTTTTCCTTTTTTTTTTCTCGGTACGTGATACCTACCTATCTATTCATGGTACCTTTCACAAGTGACATTATTTCGGCTGAAATGTTTCTCGACGATATTTTAATATTTCAATATTAATAGCTGGAAATTTATTTTACTCTTTCCACGGATCATTGCGTTGGTGTGCCAGCTACGAAACCAACGAAATGATAACTTCGTCAGATTAGTGATTATGTAAGCGTAGAGAAAAAGCTCGACACGATCTGTCAAACACTTCTTCCTCTCTTTCTTATACTTAATATACATTCTGGATTTTTAATCGTATCTCGATGATAAAGCGATTTTTGCAGAATCACCAATTCAGTACTGTGTACCACCAGGTAACGCGAACGAGACGAATGATAAAGAAAATACGACGACGACGATACGATGAACTTTAACGCAGACGAAGCGATTCTTCGCCGTTGCAAGGTTCGACCCGCTCGCTTCATTTTGCATTCGACGTTCGAAATTGAGCGAAAGAGACGGCCTGTGCTACGTCTTGGCCCATCAAACCGAACGAGAAAAAGAGCTGTGCCACGCCGAGCTATACACATCGTACTACAACAAATTAATTTCCCAAGATAACATCTTCTCTCGTACTCTTTATCACCTCATCGCCGGGTAACCCTCTGCATAACCTTTCCTTGTATTTTTATTGTACGGCGACCCGCTTCAGCCTGCGTGCTCTCGTCTCATATAACCGCGCCAATTTTACACCGTGCGTCAATTTTTTCGACGTTTCAAAAGCCATCGCTGGTGCTGGTGCTTTTGCTTGGTGTGCTGCGTATGGTGCCTCGTGGTTTGACGAGAAACTATACGCTACGGTTGCCTGTTTTGCGGTTTTTTTTCAAAGCTGCTGGTTTTGAAAAATGGTCTGGGTTTTTTGGGTGGAGTGGAGGTAGAGGAGTTGAATCAAATTTCACGTAACGTAATTCGCAAAATATTCGCTCATTTTGAACGTTTTCGAGAGAAATTTGCAAAAAATTCATTTTCTTCTAAATTCTTTTGTGATTTGGGTTTTTAAAAATAAATTTTCATTTTTCACCAAATACTTGAGGCATGAGAAGGAGGAGGAGGGGGTAAATATTGGAAATTTCGACTCTGGTGAAACTTCAAAGAATTTAGCAAATTGGAAATGAAACAATTTTTTGAATTATTCGCAATTTCGTCTTAAAGAGGAAAAAATTCATATTTACAAAATTCAAATTGTCACGAGAGAAAATCTGGAAAAGACAAGATTTTATTTTAAAGCTCCAAACACAAAATATTCTCAAATTTTCGCCTCGTGGAAGCTTGGTTGAGAAATTCATGCGAATAAATAATTTCCAAATTGATTATTTTTGGTCTTTTTACCTTGAAAATGAAAATTTTGAAATTTCGTAAAAAAAAAAAATTTACAAAATACCTCGCTTTTACGCAGCTTTTTTTGTCATTTAAATTAAGGTTTTCGTTCTAAATTCTGCATCGATCGAACGATTCACATCCCTTTCCTCTCCTTTCTTTTCCTCTTCGCAGCCTCCCAAACACACATCCAAACCAATACAATACCATCCTCGTTAGTTCAATTTCGAGCCATTATTTCTGGCTGAAAAACAACTCATACGTAAAAATTGGCGCTTCAATTTGCTCTCGTTATCTGCACCTAAATCATACGGAAAATTCAAAAATATAGCGTACCGAGCCACCTCCCGCCCCCCTCTCCCGCTAGCTTTACCGCGTGAGACAGGCGGGGTTAATTTATACGTACGAAACCGCGACCGCATTCGCATTTTATTACGGCCTTTTACAAGGTACTAATTCCGAGCGTATTTTTCCATTAGGATGAAATGAACGCTGCTGCGAGCTGCGAATATTTCCAAATACATCGATCATATTTTAACAAGGCGCTAAATTTACTCCCCCTGGCTCGTGCCACTCCAATACCTACGTATACTTTTTAAGCCTTTTTTTTTTCCTCCTTCGATCGTTATTATTAGGCATGCATTACGGATGGGCGAGGAAAACGACGCGCGTACCTGGGCTAATCTACTATTTCGCATCATTTCAATTTTATCCAACGCCGAACAGTACCAAATTGGCCCGTCCCTGCCCCTCGCTGCCCGGACAGTATACCTTTGCCAAATGGAATGAATTTTTTTTTTCGTTTCATCGTAACACCGATCTAATTTATATAATTCGTGCACGCGACCAGTAGTTTTCAATCGGCCAGCGTATAATTAGGTAAAAGTACAGCGAGATGGACCTGCTCGATAACGTCGTCGCCACTGGCCGAACCAGCGCAGCGCCATGTCCGCCTCGTCGTCGTGGATCGCATCGTCAATTTTATAATACAACTCTATATCGCGTATACCTACGTAATTTCCCGAAGAATATGGAAAAAATTCGCGCTCGTTCGTTAATTTATCGACTCGACTTCGCAGCAGAATGGTATAGAAAAACTGAACGGCAAACCCCAACATCGATCGCGTGATTAAAATAAGCTAGATAACAAAAATTTGAAAAAAAATATCGAAAAATATCGCGGTATCGGTCGGCGAGTGGTCGTCCATCGTCTCGAATCTTTTTACCTTAATTTTATAATATTTTCTCGCCCATAGATACCTACCTGGTCGCCACAAAAGAATTTCACAAAGGGTAATACGCCAGCCAGTGAATATTGCAGATATGCCAAGAATTTAGCCTACCTCGCTATATACATCTGCCTCTGGCTCTTCTCCTCCCGTATAACCAACAATAAAGCACCTTTTAGCTATAACTTTTCGCTCTTTTATTTATCGACTGCTGCGTTTCGCGCGCGTTTTTATTTCCTCTTTCACGAAAATTACCAATATAGGTACCGCGTAATGCTTGGAAAATTTTTTTTATGACGTTTTCAGCAGAAGTGAGCTTAATTTTTTTTTTCTCGAGAATTCTTTCGAGTTTTACACCTTATACCCAAAAGTAATTTTGTTTCACTTCTTGTTTTGAATTTATGGGGGGAGGGGGGGGGGGGGATGAAAGGGACTGATGTGAATAACATTTGCTTTGGAAATTTACAAGAAAATGCCAATGTGGCCTTCTTACTGCCAACCCTCCTCCCACAAGAGTGAGAGTTTGGCATCTTCCTTCATGAAATGACAAACCAAATAATTTTTCCCTTGCACAATTTAGGGCAAAAATAGAAAATGAAGTCTCTTCACCTGAAAAAAATTCTAAGATTCTGAAAAAAAAATGCAATAAAAAGGTAATTGTTGACAATTTTTTTTTTTTTTCAAAAAGGTAATTCAAATTCAGAAAAAAAATGAGATTCACAATTTCACGTAAATAATTTTTTTTGAGAGACTGAATGGCAGAAAATTCCATCACGAGTTATTTTGGGCGATAAAAGGGTTGTTTTTACTTCTCCAAAGTCTTACCAATCGAAAGAGGGTTGAGAAAATGTGACTTTTGCTCTCGTCCATGTGAAACAAAAATTAACAAAAAATGTTGGAAGCCAATTTTGTGAAATTGAAAATTTAAAAAAATATTTATAATGTGCTATGTACCTCGTCTAAACGTAGATAAGTATATTTTTTCTGAATTTTTTATACGAGCGAGAGACTATCACAAATGCAAGAAACTGATTTTTTACTAGAATATCGCGATCTGCAACTTTTCGACCCCTAGGTTGCAGTCTGAGTTTTGATCCAAGAAGGACGGCGATGGTCCAGCAAAATACGGAAATTCAAATTGCACATTTTAAACTCGGTTTTGAGGTTTTTCACACCATTTTGACCGGCTATTAAGAATCACAGAAAATAACGTTTTTTCGAAAGAAGGTGCATTTTGGGGACTCCTTGCTCCCCTCCACGTGCATCTGGGGAGCTCAAAAAATTTTCGGGATGTTCCCCACTTGAAGTAAACCACCTCACCGAATTTGGTCTAAATCCAAGGTATTGCTGTAGAATTTTTCAACCCCCCCCCCCCCACACACACAAAAAAATTGAAAATATGAATTTTTTGAAGAATTTTTCAAAATTATATTTTTTAAAGATTTCTAATAAGTTTTTAGATTTTCAAAAAAATTTTAAAATCAATTTTGTGATGTAATTTCAAAATAATTATTTTTGCAAAAAATTCCAAAATCATTTTCTTTGAAAACTTTTGAATCAGTTTTTCAAAAAAATTTCAAATTTTTTTTCAACAAATTTTTTCAAAAAAACTTGAAACTAATTTTTTGAAAACCTGTTGAAATGAATAATTATGTGAAAAAAGTTCAATTTTATAATTCGAAAAATTTCTAAAAAAATTTTTAATTGTTTTTTTTTTTTTGATTTTCGTGAAAAAATTGCAACAAATTTTCAGAGGTACTTTTTCAAAAAAATCCCAATGAAAATTTTCAATTTTTGTTTTAAAAACTGAATTATTGAAGGTATGGTAAGGAATTTGTCAAAAACCAGAAGAAAATTCCAACACTCAGCCCAACTTTTGTGAAAATTTAACATCTTGTAAATTGCTTAGCTCATGTCGACAATTTAGCAAGAAAAAAAACACGACTTCGGAGGAAAACTCCCCTACGTCTCAATTCGTAGCAAAATTTATGTACGAAATTACTCCAAATACAAATGGAGAAGTGTGCGAAAAAGAGACTACAAACCGAATCGGACCTGACACGGGGTTATCACAATCGCAAAAGTTGCCTATTTGACATGATATACGCCTGTAGGATAATCCAGTTTGGGTTATTTTCAAGTTTTTAATTGTAATTTATGTCAACGAAACTTTTAACAGACCTGAAAGTTTAAGCCGATTTTACATTTCGTATCAAGAGAGCGAAAAAAATACGCGTTTAATCTTTCGGGACGTCGGTATTATTTATCGAATACGAGACGAAGCGAGCACAGAGAGCCGCGATGTGGCCAAAACACCAGCACCGTATACCGTGCGCGTACAGAAAAAACCCGAGCTTTGCTTCTACGAGTAAAATAAATAAAAGAAAAATAAACATCGTTGCAGATTTTATTTTCAAATGAACTATTTCGAATTGAGTTGGTGTTTTTTGCCTCTCTTACCCCGGCCGAGGCTTCAACCCAAATGTTCTCATTGTCTCACCAGTTTAGTTATCAAAGTTATTACTTATCATCGTGAAGTGGAACTAATGATACGAGCGATATTTCACAAGCTCTATTATACTTCTTCCCTTTTTTTATAGTTAACAAAACAAATAAACGACTGCTGAAAAAAAAATTCTCTACGTTTTTCGAATACGAAACAGATTCGAAAAAAAAAGAAGAAAAAAAACACCCCAAAAGCGTAGGTAACCTGCCAAATAGTAGATACAAGTGAGTTGATTTAATGAAAGGGGAAGAAAAAAATGAAACCATATTGTGTTAGGTTCCTTATTCAACGGCGATACGAATCGAAAAAAATTTCGACAAATAAAACACGTGATACGGTATAATTTAAACACTTCTATCGAGATGGCGAGTAAATTAACGCAATTATAATACCTACACATTTTGGGTAATTTTTTTTTATTTGTTCGGTTCGGGGAGATGTTTTTTTTTTTATCGGGAACAAAGCATCTGATTTTTTACGTGTTGGTGTTTTTGTTGGGAAAATGGTCAAAATCGAGTGGTTTCAACAACTTTTGAAGCTGTATAAGATGCCAGGATATTATTTTAAATTTTGGTTCATTGAACCGAAAACAGTCGTGCCTTTGGCCTTTGTTGTCAGTGAAAGCACGTTAATGTAAAAAAAGTGAAAAATATCCAAGTAAAGTTTGCATTTTCTTGAAAAAGTAATTTTGAAAATTTGTAGATGAAAAATTAAAATTTTTTCAAATCACAAATTGATTAGATTTTCTTTAAAAAATTAACTTCAAACAGTTTTTCAAAAAAATGAGTTGAATGTTTTCTTGAGTTGGAAAAAATCATCCACTGCCAACCTCTGCTTGCTTTTTCGTTTGAATTGCCGTTCGTTATATGGCTGCAGCAACATTCCATGCACCAGACATATGTAGCACGGTCGTGCAAACCACTCTCTCAATCTGAAATCAGTGAAAATCACTGGGAAAAAGTCAGAATTGCAGCACAGGGAAATCAGTGGAGAAAATCACTGAAATTTCGGTGATTTTTCACTGATTTTTCGGTGAATTTCACTGGTTTTTCGGTGAATTTCACTGATGTTTCAGTAAATGTTACAAAAATAACTGGAAAATCAGAGAAATTTCGTTGAAATTTCACTGATTTTACGAAATTTCACTGATTTTTTCACTGGTTTCACTGTGCTGCAATTCTGACTCTTTTCAGTGATTTTCACTGAACACTGATTCCAGATTGAGTGAGCACTAACCAGCCAAAATTACGTGCAACAATGCAACAATGTTGACGTGTTACATGTTGTTGTCGCCATGTTGCACTTATGTAGGTTTGGCCTAAATCCAAAAAAAAATGTTCAAAAGTTGCAAAAATGAACTCGAGCTTTTGAAATCCTAAACAGAAATTGATCGTAGTCAAGGCAGCTTCAAATACCAGTAAAAATGCAAAATTCCTCCAATCACAGTTCGTATTTGTCGGGGCGGGTTCTGCGCCAGGAGGAAATACAAATCTATTTTTCGTCTTCAAAACATCACGTTCTCATTACCCATAAACAAAGAATGACCAAGTGTGGAAGAACAAACATACCTATATGTAATAGAAAGAGCTGAAAGACTATTCAAATTTTTATATTTTTTTTTTTACTTCTCAACAAGTCGTTTGAGAGAGGTTCGCATAAAAGTACGACTTGTTCATTCTCCACCGTAAAGATTGAACTCTTGTATTAACCGCTATTAATAAATTTTATATGAATCACGTTTCTGTACGAATGAAAACCGCACCGTCCGCCAACGTATATGCACACGTATATAAAGCCATGAAAATAAAGAATAATTACCGAATAAAATACTCGAAAGGAAATTACCTAGGCCGCCGCGATGCCGGTAGGTACATACGTGATCACAGCTGGAATAATTCATCCAGTAAGTATTACGTATACCTAAACCGAGTTGGTAGGTATCTATTTTCTTGCCCGAGCGAAAAGTATCATAAACTTTTGATAGGTTCAGACGACGTCGAAAGGCTACACCATCTTTTAGTCGTCGTCGTTTTGAAATTGTGGCGAAAAAAATTCAACAATAACCTCTGAATTATGCATCAGAGTTGATAAATACGCGAGCACGAGCATACAGCCGAGTTGTTTATTTAAAAGTTTTCATTGAAATTTACAAAAGAGCGCGTCTATAAAAGGCAAATTTACAATTTACAGCGAGCTCGTACGACGCGAATTAGCTCGCTGGAGAAAATATTTAGGTAAAATTGCCGCTCCGTCGTGTAGACGAAGTACGGCTGCGGCGCTCTGGCCGACACAACTCGAACGCGTTCTCGTTCGGTGTACTACAAGAGTTTTAATACTTTTATAAATTTTATTAAGCTGTTGAAAATTTCGCTCGAAGGAAGGCATAGATGTATATATATATACGTGAAACCGTCAACGTTAATAGCCGAAAGAACGGGAAATTTCGCGTGTAAAATTTGCATTAATAAGCTATTTTCATTTCCGTCCTGTTCGTAGCGTGTCCGAACTTACTTAAATGCGCGTTACGAACGCGAGAATTATTGTAAAACAGACGAAAAAAGGAGTGCAAAAAATGCCTCCGCAGAGAAGCGACGCGACGTGAAAGCTCGACAGAAGCTTCGGCGCATTTGCATAACATTAAATCATACACAGCTACGTAGGTATTTTGTAGCATGTACGAGTATTTCTAGAAATATTTTTCTTTCACGTGACAGACGACGGGTTCACTCGAGGTAAATACGACGAGTTATTTTATCATACCAAAATTCACGCCAGCAAACCTTACATCGACGACGACGTCGCACCCTCGCTCTCATCTCGCCACTTTTCGCAATTTTACTTCGTACCGAGTCTTAACCAAAAATACGCTTGAAGCGGTGTTAAATGTCAAAACGTTGGAATACAGCTTAATACTCGAGCACACCGGTAGCGAAATTTCACTGAAAAAAACCACCGAGCTTTATAGCGAGATGAAAAGGCAAAAAAAAATGATACAATAACACAAAATATACCTGTTCTATAGTGAATAAATTGATAAAAAAAAATCGACATAAAAGTTATTTAATTCAATAAGTTTTTTCTCCGTGGAATATTTAATTTAGAAGAATAGGCTAGACTGAGAGTAAAAAAACCTGCAACGTGATTTTTCGCCTTATGAAAAAAGTTAATCTAAATTCGATTTTACTTCGACTAATATTTTCAACTTTTTTTCCCCCTCGCTCTTACTTACACAAAGCCAGTAAAAATTACTGCGAAAAGGAAATTGCTAAAGTTTAAGGTAAAAAGTTTTCTTATAAAATATCGGCATTCATTTGTTGCCCAATAGGATTACGGAATTATTATTTTGCTACAAAGTTATATAAAAAGTTGGACTCCACTATGGCAGGTTATACTCAAGATACATAACTATAAATGTTAAGTTTCATCTTGATGGCGAAACATTGTACACGAGAAATAGACCACATTTAAGCTGCTCACTTTTTTTTTCATAATACACTTTCGTTTGGTTTTTTTCTCTCTCTCTCTCATTCTTTCTGTACTTCTCTAAAAGATTACAAGTAGGTAGTGTTATAGTTATTACTTTGGTGGACTGTGTTCGCCTTTGATTTCATTTAATATCGTATAGTACATTGTGCGAGAGTGTTTAATGGGTTTTGTTTCACCAACAAAATGCCAGACTGCTCTGAGAGTGGATGATTTTTTTTTCAAGGTTCCAGTAAACTGGATAAATTTTTAGAAAAATTTTTAAACTCGATATGAAGCGATGTTGGTTGGTGGGTCGTGATTTAAAAATAAGTCTCATTGGGAAATGACACTTATTAGCTTCTGCAGAGTGTGCTGGTTGTAGTTCACTGCCTTATATGTATATGCGATGATGCAGTGATACAAAATAAGCCACAGTAGAAAGGTTTATCGACCATGTGGTTTGAAGGGGTGAAATTATTCACCATCAAACGGTGTGTTATCTGTTTTCTTGAGCCTAACCTGATATATGACTATAACTAAATAATTCATTCGACGTTGCAGATGAGCAAAATTTATATTCGGCTCGCAAGTGGTGCAGATTTTGTTGGTTCGAATTTTTATTGTTGAGAAGTGTTGGATGTGGTGAAATTCCCAATTTTGGATGGTATTTTTATCATTTAAATAAATGGTTATCTCCTTACGATATTTAGGCTGTACAAGTTATTGAGGAAAGTTTTTGCATTGCCAAGTCGAAACCTTCTCCCTGCGAGTTTTTCTATAAACGCTGAGCTAAACTGCTTCAATACATGCCATCCAATTTTAAAGAGATGGTGGGCGAGTAGTTTCATCTGAAGCGAACAAATGAAATGAAATGAATAATTATCTCACAATATTCCTCAGTTAATAGGTAATGAAAATTGTCATTTTTTTTGCAAGTATTACCTACTAAGGCAAGACATGTAGTGCTGGTACACGTGAAAGACGCGACAAACTACTGATTTTTGAAAAAGTATCAGTTTCAAATATATTGACCTGACATAATTTATTTTTTCGCTACCAACGTTTTGGTACACTCGTGGGGGTGTACGGATGGTTAAGTAGAGTGTTGAAATTTTCTCCAAAATAATTCTGCGATGAGATTTCGATTTTCCCATTACCTGTTCTACGGAGTCTACCTCGCGAAAAACAATTTGGTTACAGTCCTTCAAAATGTCTCGATAAAAATGTTCATTTATCTACCTGCAATTGCAGCTGAGTCGGTCACGCATGCACAGTTCAGTTCTGACTTTTTTGAAAAATATTCCAAAACTTGCCATTAGAACTAGCAGTAGCGTGAAGGACACTAGGCTGGTAGCTACAATGTGTAGCTTCCAACCTAACATTTTTTGATAGAATTGTCAATTTTTTATGATATTCTCAATTTATGATGAAATTTTCATTTTTTTAAATGATGTTTTGAATTATTTTTGAATTTGTAATACAATTTTTAATTTTTGATTAGTGGTATCTATCGTATTTTTGATTGAATTTTTGGTTCTTGATAAAATTCGGATTTTAATAGGGAACTGAAGCCTGTCAGAGTGTGTGTGAAACTGAGACTGTGTGCGTGATGTAAACAATCTCATTTTGTACCAAACAAAAATGTTCTTTCATTGTATCAAATGAGAAATAGCAAATTTTGGAACTGAATTTTTTTTTTCAAAACCAAACGCAATGGCAACTTGAAACATGAGTATTTTGGAGAAGATGCATCCACTCTGAAAAAAAAAACTTCTATTTTGATGTGCTGTTTCGTATAGTTTTAAAAAAATATGAATGTGGAAGTATGCAATTTTCGAAATAATCCAGTGGTAACACGTTTTTGTTTGATAGCAAATGAGGTAGTGTAAATCATGCATATAATCTCAGTTTCACCCACACTCTGACACCACTTTAGTTCCCTGTAAAATTTTCAATTTTCATTTTTGATCAAAAATTGAAAAGTTTATCAAAAAGTGAAAATTTAGTTACAAAATTGAAAAGCTAATCAAAAAGTGAAAAACTTATCAAAAATTGAAAATTTTATCAAGAATTGAAAAAGTTTATCAAAAATTGAAAAACTCATCAAAAACTGAACAGTCTATCAAAAAGTGAAAAGTTTATCAAAAATAGAAAAACTTATCGAAAATTGAAAAGCTTATCAAAACCTGAACAGCCTATCAAAAATTGAAAATTTCATTAAAAACTGAAAATGTCATCGAAAATTGAAAAACTAATGAAAAATTGAAAAGCTTATCAAAAATAGGAAAACTTACCAAAAATTAAAAAGTTTATCAAAAAGTGAAAATTTATTCACAAAATTGAAAAGCTTATCAAAAATTGAAAATTTCATCAAAAATTGAAAAACTCGTAAAAAATTGAAAAGCCTATCAAAAATTGAAAAGCTCATCAATAATTGAAAAGTTTATCAATAATTGAAAATTTCATCAAAAATTGAAAAGTTTTGATATAATTTTCAATTTTTATGATATTCTTGATTTTTGACGAAATTTTCATTTCTTTCTTCATAATACCTACTTCAAATTATGTGATGTAGTTTTCAATTTTTGATAATATATTATTGATGAAATTTTCCTCACTGCAGTTTTATTTACTTATTTTATTCATTTATTTCAATTATACTGACTTCAACCCATTTTGGTCGGATTATTTCGTCAGTTTTACAAGTATGCTTAAATTATGCTATGTAGTCTGGTTAACAATAAAAATTTTGCCAAGTTTCTAAGGTTGTTTGTTGAAATTTCTTCTTGATAATTAATTGAGGGTACTGTTTGATTTCACATGCCACGAATGGATGTAATCATTCCAGATCAGTTCATATTTTATACGAATAATTTATTATTCCGGGTAGTAAAGAAAAAATATAGGTAGCTGAAAATAACATAGTTGACCAACGATCGATTCTCCCAAATAACTAGCACCTTACGTAGGTAGTTCGTTTAAAACCGACCTAATTGCGTAACACATACATAAATTCGTGGCACAAATAATGAAACAATAATTATCAATTTTTCGTCCCCACTCGATCGTGCATTCCTAAAGGTGGCGTGTAATGTAAAGAAATTAACGCTTTCGTTTAAAAAAAGCACGCGTTCATAAATAATTACGAAAACCTCGACACTGAAATATTCATCGTTTTAGCGAGTTAAATCGTCGAAAATTCGTTGTAATAAGCGTTTTTTCATCGGCCTAGCCCCCGCAACCCTAGCTATACCACTCGTAACCGGGTTGTAAATTCGAGTTTGTTTAACGAATCGCTTAATACGAATAATTTACCATCGTTTATACGTAAATTACGCCTTCCAAGTTGGAGTTTCCACTCGAGTTTTACTTTTAAAGAATGATAAAAAAGAGAGAAGGCCGGGCGAAAAGTTCAACTTATTTTTATTTATTTTTCACGAATCATTTACAAGTTGGCTCATTTACGACGTGTGTATTTGCGGCGAATACAAAAAGCGAATTAAACTTTTATATAAAGTTAACAACGACGTCGACGCGTCAACTCTACTAACGATAATTTAAACTTCGAGTCGGCTCTGGCTTTCATGTCGAAAAGTTAAAAGTAAATTACCAACAGCGCGACTGTGCGGTTTATTTAAATATCGAGTTTTTCTTTTTGAAAAACCGCCGCAATTTAACCGCTCGAACGCGATGGCGAGGGATAAAAAAAGAACCAGAATGGCGGGAGACTGTCGCGATATAATTTTTTCGACGGCGAGCTAGTATAGGAACGGTGGGTAATATTTTAAATTCGAAAATTCATTTCCGGTATTTTTCGCGGAATTGCAACGAGAGAAGGTAGATGAAGCGTCGGTGTAAACGATAAAAATTCATAAGAGTGTTCATGCATAGGGTATAGTCTAATAAAGTAATTTTATCATACAGAAATAGGCAATTTACGCGAAACGGAATATAGCGGAAATGTTGGAAAATGGCATTATAAACGGTTTAGTTTGTGCGAAATCGCAATTCGCCTTATATAATTAACGGTATCTGGAGAAACAACGATGTATAATGTTTTTCGGTGCGAGATGGTTTTTGAAAACGGCTTACGGATAAAGTACATCGGTGAATAGTTATAAAAGTGGCTGTGACGTTTACTACATGTCAGAAAACGGCGTAAAAGACATAAAATAAAAGTTAAAAGCTGCCGGGCTTTAATATCTGCATAAACTGAAAATAAACAACGTGAAATATTCAGATAGAACGGAATATACGGCAAAGGCCATTAAAATGTACTGCTCGCAGATTATAGGGAATAACGTTGTAATTTGTACGGTAGCAGTACAGCACTTTTCAAGTCTAACAGCCATTTTGAACACTTGCTTATTTCTTCTTCCTGTACCATCGGCGGTACATAGAGGTTGGCGAAGGCTACGGCGGCTGGCATCGTCTATACAGCTACAGCTACCGTTAAGTTGAAACTTTCTTCTCGTCTTATCCGCCGCGCCGATCTTTCCGGAGTAGTTGGAATTATTGAGGCGCACCTCTTTGAAAACGGCAGGCCGCGATTTCATTAAAAATTTTAACACGGATGGTTGCAAATGCCGCCCTAATAATGGCTACATTTATCGCGTCAGACTCCGGTGAGTCAAGGCGTACAAGTATATCGTGCGGTCGAACCAGATCGCAGCCCTTTTTCCATCTAGTTTCCGTATTAATTTATCACATTTTCTGCAAAATATTCAACGCCGAGCCGTTATTTAACCCTTTCCAGAAAGAATGAGGCTGTTGTTCGACAATTGCGGTAATCATTTTTTTTCCTTTTATGTGGGAAAGCTTTTTGAAATGTAAGTGTTATGGGTCGTTTTCGAGGTTGGCACTGAACAGAATTTTGCCAATTGCGGATTCCTAATGCAGTCTGGGAATTCATTTTTACGTTTGAGAAGAGTACGTATATATAGAAATAAAAAAATATTCTGAAATAGACGAGGTTGTTTCCAGTCTCGTGTTATGGTAGGTTTTATCACGAGGCGTATTACTATCGAGGTCTTTTACTGTCGTCGCGGACTGGGTGTAGAACATTTGCGAGGCAGATAAGTCGTGAAATTTTGTTACACACTGCGACTGCGGGTGGATGTATTGGATGCATATTTGGGCTGATGGAAGGAGTTAAATTTCATTCTTATATTTTTGCGAATTTTTGCAAAATATTTTCAATCCCTGTAAAACTTGAATTTTTGCAGAGGTGGCGAGAAACCATATTCTTGAGGAAGCTTCCTCAAAAAGTTTTTGGGGGACACCCCCTCCCCAAATCAAGAAAACCTCCAAATCAAGATGGCCCTGGCACAATTCCCCTTCACCAATCAAACGACCCGGCACAATCCCCCCCCCCCCCATCTTAACCTAAAATTTT
>FIZT01015087.1:0-13186 GCA_900065295.1 Paracoccus marginatus | reverse complement strand
CCCCCAACCGGTTTCTTATGCTGCGGACACCCTGTATGAACGATCGAAAATTTGATCATCGATCTTCGATGTACTCATCGCTAGAAAGACAATGTCGTTTCAACCATCCCTTTTCTGTCCCGAAATATGAGAAGTAGTCAAGACTTTTGAGTCATACTGTATGATGTGACCAGTACTAACGCCGAGAAAAACTTTAGAATGATGGAATTGGTTGATGACAGCGCTAAAATAAATTCAAAAATTTGGAAGTCATCTGTATATAATAAAATCTCTGTAGGCGACATTTTGATACTAAATGACGCCTACATTTCCAGCTACAATGGTAGCTTGGAATTGAACATCAACGATGAAGAGCAAATGTGAATTAGGAATTTGGACAATAGCCGAACAAAACTGCCTGCTTAGATTGTGAAAACATCAACCGAGCTATATCACCATTCACCTCCTATTTAAATCTATCCACATTTAAATGCTACGATGAATTATTGGATAAAAAAGAACAAAAGGATCAAGTACTCGCCGTCACATGGGCAAAAAGTAGGTAAGTAGTTTTTAAAAAATCCCAATTTTTTCAAATTTTGAAAATTGAGCTCCATACAGTCCACTTTCATTTTCCTCCGACGAGAATGATACAGTAACGTATAAGAATTTGATGGGCAATAGCCGAGGAAGACTGACTCCCTTGATTGTGAAAATACCAACCGAGACGTAGCATCATTTACTTCCGATTTGAATCCATCCACAAAATGCAGCGACTGAATAATAATTAATTGGATAATTAACCCAACATGAAGGATAATCATTATTGACAAATGATTTCAACAAAAAGTACGCAGTTTTTAAAAATTCCAATTTTTTCAAATTTTGTAAAACTCAATGATTAAAGTTAATAAAATAATACCCAATTTCTCTCTACCTACTCGCTACTAATGAACTTACTTCATAAAAAAAAAAAATTGCAATCCAAGACGAAACCAAAAACCTATAAAAGCCATTCCTTCTCACTGCGAGAGCGAGCGCCCTCCACGCTACGCCAGCCACTAATGACACACAATCTGCAAACACGACTCATCCTCGAGTATTACCCGCCCAGCCTACACGCACGCAAGGTGTATTACAAGCTATATCCTTTTAACGCAGCAGGTAACCAAGTGTATATAAATTTATGTACTCGTTGCGTAGGCAAAGGTAGGTATACGAGTATATTGTATAATACCTTACAGAAGAGCTATCTCTTATTCGACTAACATATTTTACACCGAGCTAAAAAGCTAATTTACATATACGAACTTTGAAAACGAACAAACGCTGTGCGTAAAGTTGGCCGGGCGTTTGGTTTTTGCACTGTACACATTCGCATTAACAACTTCTCTTGTTGACTCGCGCTGGCATCGCATACCTACATGAAATATTCACACACACACGTGTGGATGGGCGCAGAAAGCGAAACCGCGAACGTCGCTTTTATCACGAAATTAACTCGGTTTTAGAAAAGGGTGACGGGAAGCTGTTCCTTCAACCTGTACCAGTATAACACCGAGAGTTGAAATAAAAGCCACTCGAGCACTTCTATATCGAGTCAACATAGCTACGTAGGTGTGTAGTCGCAGGTACCTGGTACATTCCTCGATTGGTAAAAAAGAAAAAAAAATTCAATAAACTCGCAGCTCGCGAAACACCAATTCTAAAGCTCCGCTCGGCTTTAAGTAACGATACGATACAATTTCACTAAATGAATCCTATCCTTTCGCGTACTTATTTGGAAATTCAATCAGCAATAACCGTTTCCCAACTGCGATGGAGCTTTCACCCACACGTACAAGGTGGAAAAAAATTTCTATTAAAATTCTAATTCGAAATATTAAATTCGGCTCGAACCGCTCGCTTAGGTTTCCATTATCTCTTAAAATCCAACCCAATAAAACTCTATATTACCCGTGTTTCGCTCGAAGTGAAAGAAAAAAAAATGGAGAATCTTCGACATCGCCACCAACTGCACCAACCAACGTACCCGCAGCTCGAAAACGCTTAACGACGTTGATAAAAATTTTCATTCGAGCGAGATGCGAAATTTAGAGAATTTTTCAGCCACCGTACACGTACGTACGTCTACCGTGTATGGGCAATTTATACGCCGCAAAGTAAATGTAAGAAGCTTGCGTACAAATCGATTTCGGGGTGTTTACATTATCGAAGATGATTCCGCTGGTAGCGAAAGCGAAACGAAAAAATGTCGTTGACGAAGAAAAATCTTGACAGCTTTGCGATACGGTTCACGAAACTGGGCCAGCTATGAAGAGGAAGAGAAGGCCACACCGAGACGGAGAATGTATCAAGTACAGATAAAATATCGCTTTCAGTTATCAAATTATCTGTCAAAAAAAAAAAAAAAAATAGTCGCGTGAAAAATACCTCAGAATAAAAAAAAAACGAGAAAAATCTCCCTTCGCACCCTTATCCTATAATATACCCGGCTCGTGTGTCGTAGAATCGTCATTCGAGCGAAAAATACCTACACTTCGACTACCACGGAGCCAGAAAAATAAGGTGCGAAAAAGCCATCCGAGTGAAAGTCTAGAGTACGAAAAAAACCGCTTATCCGGCCGTACAAACGAAAATAAACTCAAAGTCAACATTAAACAATAATAAATTTGAAGATCTCGGCAAACTCGGCGGTGGCGACGCGACGCAGCTCCAAGCAAATTTATTTTTATTTACCAAAGGAGCTGCGTAATGTGTAGATTTGGTCTACAGCTGTGGTAAGAGAACGCAGCGCGCGTACTGGCACGAAAATTTTCACCGTCGTCGTCGTCGTCGTGCCGCACGCAGCAACGCAAAAAGGTATCGAAAGCAATTACACAAAACGCGACGCGAGTGCGACCTTTCGCGCCAGCAAAAATACCGACGAGAGAAATGTACCGGAAGAAAATTGAATGGAAATTCGCGGCTGCGAGTAGAGCGCCGCGCCGCGCCAGCGATGGTAAAATCCACCGACGCCAGCGTCGAGCAAGCATTGCTCACCCGAGTGTGAATGTGATAACCGAATTATATGTTGCAATCGCAACGACACAAACGTACTTCTATATAGAAACGAGAAAAAACAGTGGGCCTATGGTGAACCTACAAGTAAGCAGTAGGTAAGTATAGTTTTTTTTTTAAAAGTTGATAAAAATGTTTTCTCCGTGAGTATGAAGGGGGGGGGGGGCGTACTCTCTCGGTTAGAATCAGTGAAAATCATTGGGAGAAATGTCAAAATCGCACCACAGGCAAATCAGTGAGAAAAATCACTGAAATTTCGTTGAATTTTCACTGATTTTGCAGTGTTACTGTTTTTCCAGTGATTTTTCGTAACATAGACTGAAAAATCAGTAAAATTGACTGAAATTTCAGGGATTTTTTTCACTGATTTGCCTGCGATGCAATTCGACCTTTTTCAAAGTGAAGTTCTCACTTATTCTAAAATGAGAGTACACGTGCTGAACACCCTGCGATACGCTGCCAGCTTCAAAAGAGAATTTACCTGGCTGGTGAGCTGATCCCACAGGCCGACTCAGCGAGGTACCTGGGAATGCATCTATCTAGATTTGCGCTTGCTCCGGAATAAAGTACACGTGAAGATGAACTAACTCAATTAGAATCGGATGAAAAATCACTGAAAAAAGTCAAAATTTCACCGCAGGCAAATTAGCGTAAAAAAAGCACTGAAATTTCGGTGAATTTTCAACGATTTTTCAGTAATTTTCGTAACACCGACTGAAAAATTAGTGATATCGCCTGAAATTTTGGTGACTTTTTTCACCGATTTTCCTTTGCTGCAGTTCTGACTTTTTTCCAGGGAAATTTTCCCAGATTCTAAATGAGAGAGAAGTTTTTTTTAGACCAAGAAGAAGGGGCAGAGCCTGCACTGGTCCATTGATAGACACTCGACGTTGGACCTGGAGTGTAAAATCCTCTTATACAGGCACTAGGCAGATAATGCAGCCAATTTGGACATATTGGCACTGTGTTATGAGGCTATGCGAAGAAATCAAACAGAGATGTGAACCAGAGAAGGCAAAGCATGAGGCTCCTGGCGAATGCTTGTCGATTTTTTAGGGAAAACGACGACATTCGCTCACAGATCTAGGCATAAGACCAGTGGATAAGCTCCGAAAAATTCATGGTCGAAAAACACCTAATTCGATTTCATTCGTACGCCAATGCCGAGACTACCAGACGGCTCGACATCGTGGATGATTTGGAAACAGCAAGACCTACATACCTCATTTATCAATTTTTTATTTTGTTCATTTTCTAGCTAAAAGATATTGTCAACTTCATTAAATCATCCAGACCAGCAAGCATTCGATCTTTTAGAACAAAAACAGAATGGAGTAAAACAACCGGAAGGCTCCAAAAAAAAAAAAAACCTCTTCAGTATTTTTGTATAAAACACCACGATTCCATCCAGGAAAAATTATTAGAAATATTATTATGAATAATTACAATTGATTCAATGGATGATGAAATTATCAGAGTGATATGATGTTGGTAATCGAAACACGCGGAACACTTTGCAGTGCTAGGGTACTAAAGAAGGGGGGTATGATACGTGGCCGCCGTGTTTGATCTCTGCTTGTGTGTTTACATACACCACACTTGCACACTACAAATATGTAGTGTGCAAGTGTGGTAGGTACATCCTGAATCTACTGAAGAGACTAATTATTTCAACTGTTCAATTGATTTTTCAATCTTTTTTTTTAAATTTAAATTTTTCATTATTTTTAAGTTTTTTCAAGTTATCAATTTTGGTAATTTTTCAGCCCTTTTGATGTTTTGATTTTCAATTTTTTTACATTATGTGCTTTCATCTTTTAATTTTTCAAATATATTTTTCTCGATTTATTCATTCGTTTCGATTTCTTGACTTTCACTTGAACCATCGCATTTCAACGCTGAGTTCAATATTGAGAAGTCAAGAAGGATCACCCGATCTTAGCTGAGAATACACTTTAGATAGTACAAGTCTGTCTATACACTAAACAGCGTCGCTACCAAACCTGCTGGTACGAAATGAATCTGACGAGAGCTGTCGATACGACTCGGCGCGCCTTATCTTCCGAATAGATATTTTTTCATACGCGCATTAGTCGTTGATGTTGCATAATGCTCATCGAAGAGGCGCCACCACCTCGTTATAGAGTACGTCCGTCACATCGAGTAAGCTCCGTCATGCTGTTTGTCTTTTCATGCTGATGATCAGCGCATAATGTTATGACTTCTCGAAATAGCGAGCGAGCGAATGGCGACACTCGGCCTCTTCGATCTCGTTATGAACTAAAATATCTTGAAGATTCAAGGTATCTCACAACAGGGAAGTCTTTCTATCCTAATCCAGTTCGGCACCTGTCTCGATTCAATCTATCACCTCGACACGTTCGACGATCTGAATTAAGTACAGCGATGGGATGGGAATTGAGAAACGAAACAAATCGCTGCAACCGACGATTCGCAGCCAAACGTTTCTTAGATTGCAAAGTGAGGTCGTACATTATCCGCAATAGCATAGGTTTTCTCCCCCAATTTCGTATCTGGTACTCGTATCGAGTCTCGTTTTCCAGTCGAGCAAGTCGAATAAACGGCTCTAGTGAAACAGTCCACTTTATACAAGAAACTATTTTAAATGGACTCCTATTTTTTCTTACTGCTGTCGTTAATCTTTCGAAAGCTTTTGAATACTCTTTTAAAAACGTACGTACCTATCGTATAGGGCGAGCTTATTTCGAGTTATCTCATCTATTTGGGAACCCTCAGCATTCGGCGCGGTAGAAATTTCACAAAACTGTCAAAACTTCAAAAATATCAAAAAATTCGTCCTACTATCCTCGTTTCAATTTTTATTCCTTCAATTTTCAAGGGACCATATAAATTCGGCGAAAAAATTACAACTTTTCTCCAGCGAGCCAACCCAACTCGAACCGTTGCGAAAAAAGCCATGTTTTTGACCAATCCTCGTGACACGTGTCCCTGTCCACCAACACACACGAGTACACATGTACGTATCTCGCGAGCTAATCTTAAAAAGGGCGATTTGCGCCAAGAAATCCCTTTCCTTATTACCAAACCGAAATCTCGTTTGTATCTCGGAGACAAGCATACGGTCTGACGGTACGTAATTCAACCCCCCGCGGTCGTGCCCCCTCCGCTCGTTCGTTAACTACGGGAATTAACGGTAGTTAACGTTAAGTAACCGGCACCTCTGCACACTACCTAGATTGCTACTCGCTTTTAAACCCTTTTCACGCATATTTAACCCCCTTTTGTCATTGCATATGCTGCAAGTTCTCGTATATAGTACTATACATGGTACATCGAGTATTATTAATTTTAATTCGTAATCACGGTGACTCGAAACCGATACGAGATTTTCTTACGACCATTATGTATTATGGTTTTCTCTATACCGTATACGCGATTAAATTTCTCCTCGCGCAGTTTTGAAACCGCCGACCGCATCTCGTATAAACTTTCGTCATTCGCTACACCCCCTTCGAATCAAAAGTTTCTGGCGCCTTTGGCTCGGGTTCGTCGCTTCGAAAAGCTGCAGCCACCGATTCGTAGGAGTGTTATTTTTTCTCACTTTGAAGCGCCTCGACGTGTAAACAATACGATGACAAACAATATACTTGACATCTCTTTGAACGATTTGTACCGACACAAACGAGCACGCGAAGAAATCGCAGCGATGAATGATACGCGTTCTCTCTGTCGTCTATTACGTATCGTAGTACCTACACAATTTACCGCCACATGTACGCCTACGCAGTATACACATCTGTCAGAGTGAGAAGGGGGGGGGGGGGGGGGGGCAGAAGAAAAAAAGACAATCGCGAGGTTGGCGAACTTCGGCGATAATCATCGCATCACTTCAGCCACACCATCGATTCCACCCCCAACCGTCCTTTGAAATCTACACCCAGCTGCTGGTAGCACATTAAAACCTCCCTCCAGTCGTCACCAACTACAAATCCCTTATTGGTAAAACACCTTCTTCTGTCGGCTGAAACTTGCCGAGAACAGATAACCAGAACTCGTAGCCAGCTCACAGTTGTCTAACGTAAAAAAAAAATAATACCTCCCACGCAAAACGCGTATAAAAGCCAGCTCGCTACCCATCAACGTACTGAAAATTGTGTACGTGTACAATAAATACGAGCTTTTAAATGCAGCATTACCCGAACATACGAATAGCTACCATAGCTGTAAAAAAGATACCTAGCTAGGTATACGTAAAAGCAGCTTTTACAAACATCACAAATAATATCTACCGGGTAAATATTTTCCGCAAATTATTGCCATACCTGGTCCCCTCGACAGTGTGTTCGGTGCCCCGCCGAATGTACGTATTTGTGTATACTGTTATTATTTGCGTCTGCCTGCCACCGACTGCAACGGTGGTGGCGGCCAATGTGGCGGTAATTTACTGTAACATTTCGCGTCCAATTTTCATCTCGCCGTCGTTTTTCCTCGCGCGTCGTTTGTTACGATAATTACGTATTACCAAAGAGAGCCTTTTAACGTAATGTCCACGCTGGGTAGTTGACCTAATTTTCAAGGTGCGGGTAACGTTTAACACCGCGCTTTTAGGGGTGCATTTTTTTCTACACGTCGTCTATTTCTGACGCTTTGTGCGGGTGTTATTGTGTAAAAAATGAATTATCAATTTTTTTTTGATAATATTTCCCGAAAATTGAACTGGGAATTCTAAAATGATTTTTTCAAAAAAATTTTCGAATTGAATTTCATTCTCAAGCATAAAATTTTTTATCGAGACGCTTCATTGTTTCACAATGGCCAGCGAGGAGGGAGAGGTGGGTTGAAACTGCTCTGTCGCTAGACATTTCTTTCCCAAATTGAATCAAAAAATCAGTTATTACTTCAATTTTTGACATTGGTCGAAAACGACAAGGTGGGGGAAATGGGGAGGGGCGGAAGAAGTCGAACAATCGCTTCGTCGAAGACAATTTTTTAGAAAATTGAATGTTATATTTAAACATCCAAAAAAAAAATTTTCGCCCCATAAATATTTTACCCCATGGAGAGGGGGAGGAGTACTGAAAATTATTTTTTCGCTGGTAAAATTTCTTTCATTTTACCCATTCATAGAATTCTTTCCTGATTGAATTTCATCTTCAAACACTCGAAACAAAATTTTATCCCTTCAATATTCCACACTGGTGGAAGAAAAGGAAGGAGAGGGTTGAAACTCGATTTGTAATTGAGAAAAATTTTCTACATTCGCTCATTCTTGGAATTTTATCCTCAATCACTCAAAACGAAATTTTATCCCTTCGATATTTCACACTGTTAAAGAGGGGGAGGGGGGAGGAGGAAAAATTATTTTGTCGGAATTTTTTCCATTCTTGAATTTTTGCAAATTGAATTTCATCCTTTCAGTATTTCACACTGAGGGCGAAGAGGGGAGGGGGCTCAACATTATTTTGTCACCGAAGGAAATCCTTCTGTTTTTTCCATTCTTGGATTTCTTCAGCTTGAATTTCATCATTTCAATATTTCACACCGGAGGGTGAAAAGGGAGGAGGGGCTTGAAACTCGATTCGTAAATCGTAATCGAGAAAAATGTTCTCATTTTGCCCATTCTTGGAATTTTTATCCTCAAGCACTCGAAACAAAATTTTATCCCTTCAATATTTCACACTGGGAGGGAAGAGGGGTGAGTAAAATTATTTTGTCGCTGGAAAAATCATCTCATTTTTTCCATTCTTGGATTTTTGCAAATTGAATTCCATCCTTTCAGCACTGCACACTGAAAGGCGAAGAGGTGGAGGGGAGGTTAAACATTATTTTGTCCCCGGAGGAAATCCTTTCATTTTTTCCATTCTTGGATTTCTTCAGATTGAATTTCATCATTTCAATATTTTACATTAGAAGGTGAGAAGGGAGGAGGGGCTTGAAACTCGATTCGCAATCAAGAAAAATGCTCTCATTTTGCCCATTCTTGGAATTTTTATCCTCAAGCACTCAAAACAAAATTTTATCCCTTCATTATTTCACACTGGTGGCGAAGAAGTGGCGAATAAAAATTATTCTGTCGCTGGAAAAAATTCTCTCATTTTCATCATTCTTAAAATTTACATCCAATTATCGTTGAATATTCAAAACAATTTTTTGCTTCTATTTCCCGCATTAGTCGTGGCTGGAGGGATGGGGACGGTCAAAAATCGTTTCGTAAAATTATCGAAATCGAGCAAAATTTAAAACTTCTCTCATTAGCCATTTTTGAAGAATTCCAAATGAAGCTTTCTGAATTTTTTTTACTCAATTTTTTTTGAAAATCTTTTTCATTTTCAGGAGTTTTCTTTACAAGTTTGGCAGTTTATTTGATATTTTCAGTTTTCCAATGTTTAAAAAATTCTGTATTCTCTAATTTCAACGTTAGGTTTCCCATCATGGATAATGAACAACAATTACTTATATCGTTCAAGTACTGATAGGTTTTCTTTTCATCCACAGTTCAAAATCATCTTTCAAAAGATTCTGAAAGAATTCAATTCCAAATCAAAAAAAAATTACTATCGCTCGTTGGAGCGAGATTGAAAAAAAAATCGAAAAATCATGATATCTATACACAAATCAAACGAAATCCACAACATCACCCTTGGCATCGTTTAATACGTAATCTCACATCAAATAGGCCGTTACGTGTACGAAATAATTTGGTGGCATTGTCGTTTTAGCAAAGATATGACACAAAAAAATCCACAGCAAAACACCGGGGTCACATTGTGACCAGCATCTAAGATACACGTCTGTCAATACCAGAGAAATCGCCCGAGTAGAAAATAAATGTCGATAATGTACCGAATACCGACCTTTTCGTTTCGTCTCTTCGTCAAAAAACGTTAGAAAAAAAAAATCAACGCGATCTAAATTAAAACCGCAAACTTGCCGTGAAAAGGTGGCACACGAATGGGGAAAAATCAGACAAACTTTTACGCGAAACCAGCATTAAAAAAGCACTCCTCCCGCTACCGTTCAGTCGTTCGCGGTAAATTCCGGCGGCGTACGTTGAAAAAAAAAAAAAAAAGACGCTTTATAAAAATTGTGTGCAATTCTCCGGAGAGATTGAAATGTCATAAGTTTGTCAGTGGTTCAATTCGTATATTCGAACGAGGGTTATAGAAGGCTTCAGCGACGTCTACGTCTCGTCGCATCGCGTCCTCCCATTCCTATCGCCGCGAATTTATACACGAGTACGTACAAATAGTACGACGAGTAAGGGTAAGCTGGTACTATACGTCATAGGTGTACAGTAGGTATACGACGAACAGCGAAATGTTTTCATCAAATATCTAGCCTGAGGAAACACGTAACTGTTTGCGTTCGCTTCTTACACGAAAGGGGTAGAGAAAAAAAATTACTCGTCGGTATCTGTTCGTCGTGTTCGGTATATAGGTATTAAAAAGAGGTACCACGAGAATATATGAAAAATATGTCTACAAGTCGAAAATGCACTCAATTTGTACCGCAAAGCGGCCGTAAAAATCGATCCGTTCGGTGCATTTTTATTATCCGATTACATATTCGGTTGAATTCAATACGCAACTCGCGAAGAAGATTGTTTTTGTTCAGTCTTTTTCGAGCGAATTCTTCGCGAAAATCCGACTCTAACGTAGAGGTTTGTTTTTGTTCAGTCTTTTTCGAGCGAATTCTTCGCGAAAATCCGACTCTAACGTAGAGGTTGGTCTACGTACCGCGTACGACGACTTTTTTCTCTTCTTTATTTAATAAAATCGAGAACACGAATTTTCAATCTATTCTTCAATTGATATCAATTTTTTCAACTCCTAAGGAAGTTGAAAAAAAAAAATGAAATTCGAGGTGTATTGTTTCACTCTTTCCATTTTCGATTTTTCTCCTTCTCACTACCAAAATAAGTGGGTGAGAGAGCGAAATGTTCCTGTATTATTTTTTTAAATGGCCTATAACTACGAGGCTATTCTCAAGTGTAACGAAGTGTAACTTTTTCGACGAGAAATCGCTTAAAAGAAACCATTTTTTAGGGGGTGAAAAAGTTGACCTATAATCTGACACAGCCATCGTGCTGAGACTATATTCATATTCGTTTTTTCTTCGCATTCGGTGGGGGGGGGGGGGGTTTGGGGGGGGGGGGGGGGGGATTTGATGATATTTTTCGCAACGAGTTTGCTTTCGCTGACTGCTGAAGAGACAAGACAAGAAATGGCGATCAGGGAAATGAATTGGATTAATGGATCAGCGTCGCAGTTGATTTGAGAATAAACCGAACAGTAAGCAATTTTTTTGTAATTTCAGTCAATTAAGTAAATATTCTAATCAACATAATACGTATTCACAAAAATCTTCAATTAATATCTAACCACTTCGGCAGTAAGCAGTTTTTTTTTTGTAATTTTAGCCAATTAAGTACAATCAACATACCTCGGCATTATTAGGAATTTTGGAAAAAAGGGAGAATAAAATTAATTATACACCTATATCTATCTACAGGTAAATCCTAGAAGGGGAAAAAATTTTAAAAGTAATGAAGATGCGAAACGGGTTGACCGGACTTTCTGTAGAATACAATGGACGACGATCTACTTGTAACTAAAGCAGAACCGATGGAATTGGATAAAGAGGATAAAATGTACAAAAAGGAGCGAAAAAATGAAGCATTACCTACAAGGAAGAAAATACCCTCATCTCGTGCAGATTAAAGGCGTCTGGACCATTAGAGAAATTATTAGACTTTACGACTCTAACAGTTGCGCCAGCTGCTTTGCCGGTTGCTATTTATGGAATACGTTTGTGCAGTATGAAATTGGAACGAAAATACCAACCAACGGCGCGGCTACGACTTTATTACACAAACGGATAACCGAAACACAGGAAACAAGTCCCATAAACAGAAAACACGTGTATGATCGTTTACCCATTATCCGAGATTTTTTTATAGAACTTGCAATACGTTGTAGATGCCTCGAAATACAGTATCTAATCAAGTATCACATGCGCCGAGTCGTTACGATCGAACGAAGGGAGGGAGGGGCGGGAATTGACCATACATTCAACTTTACACAACTTGCACGTAACGTAGGCAAACGTAGTTACGTACAACGAGATACATTCTGAACGACAATTATAAATATTGAATTTCGATCAGAGAGTATAGTCTCGCGAAGGTGTTTTTAACCCTTTGGTGTCCAGTGCGAAACTGACGGATGAAATGAAAAAATTTTCATATCGCAGTAGTGATCTCAAGGGTCAATCATCAAAACCACAAAAAAAAATTCATCTCGACGAACTTTTTATTTGGAAATGGAAAATTTTGAAAATTCACGCATTCTCATTTCCAAATCGATGAAAAGAGCGATTGAAATGGGGATCACCTCAAATTGCCAAGGAACTGGTATCTAGTCAGAAAATAAAAAATTACTCCCCCCTTTCCTCCGGCCAAACAACTACGGGAATTTTTTGAAAAATTTTTGAAAAAAAATTGTGATCATTGCTGACTGAAATTTTGAATATCGTTCAACCTATGAAAAAAAATTTCATATCTGAGAGAATTACACGTGATGTTAATATTCTATTCCCATGTTGCCCCATGTTATGATGTTAATATTCTATTCTTATCCTATGTTATTCCTATCTACATAATCAAATATCTGTATTATTGACCCTTGTCCATCCTATTTTATTTTCTTGTACTTTAATCCTTCACCAAATCCCAACTATCAATTATTCCTCTATTTTCATCTATTTACTGGACTTAATCTCTTTCTATTACGACATTATGTCATATCTGACCAATGACCACCTTACTTTGTACCTTAACCTTACGTCATTTTTATACAACTGGTTAATTTTTACGTCATATTTTATTGTGTCATTTTTCGGTCTTTTCATTGGCCATTCATGGTATATTTTTTCCTTTAAATATCGCGGATTAATCGTTATAAGTCAGTTGGTTATTTAGAAAGTCAGAATTTAAAAGCTTATTAAGAATTAATGTAAAAATATTCTTTTTCAATACAAGTAATTCGTCCCACGCTATCATTGTGTTGTGTTTTATTCGGTACAATAACATTAACAATGAAGATGTGTTTGGAGGGAAATTTTCGTAAATAAAATACCAGATTTGGAATTTGGACTTGAAGATCAC
>FIZT01015085.1:0-12592 GCA_900065295.1 Paracoccus marginatus | reverse complement strand
AAATCGATGTTTCACCCCCCTAAAAGGGGTTAGGAGGGAGGTAGGGAGCTAAAAATTTGTCACGGGGTTTTTAGACCATAAGGACCAATTTCCACCAGAAAATTTCAAAATCCGGTCTCAGGGCCGATTCACCATACTTAATGGGCTATACCCTTTGCCCTTTTTTAAAAATCTGTCAATCTGTTAAAGTTTGTCAATTTTTCAAATTCAGCCAGTTTTTTAAATTTGGTCAAATTTTCAAATTTTTCAATTTCACAAAATTTATTCAATTTTTGGGAAATTACTAAATTTCAAAAATTGCAACCTCTTCAAAATCGTTGATTTTTCACTTGTCAATTTTGCTATTTTTTGCACTTAAAATGTTTTATTTTTCAAAAATCAACTCAAGAAATTTGATTCAATGGGTTAACGAATTGTTTGACCAAGGATTTTTCTCTGGAGGTGTGAAGAAATAAAACTAACCTTTTTGTTTACGTCGGGTTGATGAAATTTCCAACTTTCGCAGGCTTCGCATCACGCTCAAATTTAATTAAATTTTCAGAAATATTTGAAACAAAATAATGAGGCGTCTAACCCGAACCATGTGAATGAGGTAAACTCGAATCACGCAAGATCTCCTAATATGAGCGATGATTGGAAACTAACCTGGGAAATTACCCAGGTAAATTAAATTCCAAGTGTCATAATACATTTTTACACGAGCAGGTAACATCTAAGTTACTCTAACAAAATTTTCACTTCATCTACTTACTAACAATTTCATTCATCTAACTTGCATAGAAAACATAAGATTTTGAAAATTTTCCCATTACATGTGTAATTTGAAATCTTAACTTCCAAAAATTTTTTTTGTGATTTCAGGTTTCATTTTTTGTTTCATAATTTTCACTATTTTTTTTGGAAATGATGCTTTTTTCTTATAAACACTAATAAGCTTTTTCTGTTTCATGTTATTTGAAGGCTTCCTTGGTTCCTTGCGAAAATTGCGACCGTAAATTTCTTCCAACTCGCCTAGAAGCTCATCAACGAATATGTGCATCAAAATCCAACAATAGAGAGCCGATGAAAAACAAGGTTAGTAATTATGTGCTCTTTGCTTTTCTATTTCCACATAATGATGAACTCATATCTTCATTCGGAGTCTATTATCACAAAAAAATGAAAGTTACCTAATTCACAATGAACATTTTTTCATCGCTTAGTTCTTCAGATTTTCATTTCTTTTTCTCACCATATGATGGTACTCATCATATCGTAGGTATACATAGCAATAGGTATATTATTGTGTGTTGCGTGTTAGGGATCTATTAGTTTCTATTTATACCGATGTAGGTATACGTGAAACAATAAAATCGATACCTACCTTTCGTTATGTGCAGTCAAATTCAATGTCACGTGTATCTATTTAACCCCAAAATAAACGTTTTCACGGTGAATTTTTCAATCAGCCTTTTTTTCGATATTATGCGCAACTTTTGTTTAAATTTTGATGACGTAGGTTGGTTTTGGTTTTGGTCGAATTTCACCTCGTACCCCGAAATTAGCTGTCTTACGTCAGTGCTACCTATGAGACGTAGCAATTTTTCTTCGTTTTCAATCGTCAAATGGTTGTTTACATGAATTTTGAGAGTTTCTAGGGAAACCAAAATTTTTCCGTAGGAATAATATTACAAAATGTGACAAAATACATTTTAACCGTAATTACCTATCCAAGTTGACTTTATTTAGTTGGTAGGAATAAACAATAAAGACGTAACTTTAGAATTAATATTTATTGTTGGTATTAAAAAATTCTTTTCGTGAAAAATTTCACCTTTATTTCTGGATTATGATGCCTCAGCAGGCTTCTCCGTAAATTTGTAGTATTTATGCAACTAGCAATATATCTATGTGTGTATGTTCAATAGGTAAACAACGTTGCTACCTCAAACCAACCCGGCGTCCTATGTGATCATTGTGGTAAGCGTTATGGCAGTAATTCAATCGCAATTCATAAAGAACAATGCATCAAAAAACATAGAAATTCGCCCAATTACGAAACCGACTCAACTAATAAACATGATAATAAAGAAAATTCCGCAATTCGTAAATTATCAGCTCCGCTCGCGGTGATTTGTAACATTTGCGGTAGAAATTTTGGATCAAAGTCCATCGCTTTTCATGAGCCGCAATGTTTAAAAAAATGGAAAAATGAGAACGAAAAGCTACCAGTGCCTCTTCAGAACCAGAAACCTCCCAATTCCAAATCAAGTGGCTACGATTCAGGTACTTATTTTCATATTTTTCGTTGAGAATGTAACAGCGAAAAAAGAAATATTGGAAATTTTTCAGTCACGCGTGCTCGTTTTACTGAAAAAGCCGCCTGAATTATTTATGACTACGGACTTCCTTCGTTACAGAATTTCAAATTGTTGGTTAGTTCGTCCACGCGGGTTATTGACCTCGTGGTACTCGAGTCGGTGTTTTTATTATGAAACTTTTCACGCGTGAATTACTTGTTTGAATTGAGACAATATATCAGATATTGGATTTTTTTTACGTTTTCTTCTCATTAGTGGTTAAATTGACATTTTTTTTTCGCGTCGGAGGGTGAAACAGAAAGTTATGGTCGAACTTTTTTAAAAATATAATACGGTACCATTTAATGCCGTTACACAGCTACGTAGTTATATTTAAAAAAATGCAATTAGAGCATTTTTTCTTAAATTTAAATTAGAATATTTTTTTAGGTTAATTTATTGTGTCTTGCAGGGCGTGAATTTGAAAACGAAGTTCCAGATGAATTATTTTGGAAGGCTCATCAAGCTCAGTTGGTCCCATGTCCCAAGTGTTTTCGTACATTTTATCCCGACAGACTGGAAGTTCATTTGAAAGGATGTAAAGGTTCTCCAAAGAAAAAGAAATGAATTATGGGGAACATGCTCCATTCTTCATGGTGTAAATGTATAGACGTCTATCACCTGTACATGATTACTTCATTATATGTTCATAATTTAATATTCTATAGCTTCTTCCTAAATATTGATTATCTGTGTATTATTTACCATTTTATAAACTCTAATTTTCTAATTACAATTCATATCTATGCTATAAGTTGAATCATTTTGTGTTAAGATTTTAAAAAATTTAGATTTCATAAAGAAGCTCAATTTATTTTGTGCAAGTGGAACTTCTGACATATGGATCAGCTTCAAACAGTTCTTGAAATAAATAGCTGAAAAGTAGGTATAGAAATAGAGCATGTATTTCACTCAAATTCTGATTCAGAAAAGTGCTCGCATTGGCATCGAGAAGTGTTTGAGTTTTCAGAATTTGATTTTTGCAAGCGAACTTTATTTCGAAAAAAAAAATAAAAGAAATGAGTGACTGAAAAGCGATGAGGAAAAGTGAAAATGAATGTCATCATAAGGTTCTTATGAGAAGAAAAACTAATTGATTTTTTTTTTCAACGCTAAAATAGCTACATGCACGATTTTTTGTCATGTACTGTACCTATTTCTGTCATCAAGTATGTCGAATTATTAATCAAAGGTAGGAATAATATCGTTGAAAACGCCTAAAAAAAAATGAAAGAAAGAATCAAAGAATTAAAAAAAAAATTGAAAAAAGATGTGTAGGTTATCAAATCTAATAGGTAAAAAAAAAATCACTAGCGCAACGACGAAAATACGGCGAAAAGTAGAACTACGTAAACAACGAAGGTGAGAATTTCCTTCTCTTTGAAATGCCATCATTGTCTGGATGGTGCCGTGTGATCGGTCATCGTGGCAGCGAATGCTTTCTTTTCGTAAAATCAAGTGTTCGGGATCGGTAGTTTGAAATTTTTTCCATCAGTGAATTATAAAAAACCGTCAAAATGGTGAGTAATTAATTCATTACTTCTTCTCCGCATATACTTTTTATAATCCTCAGTAGTTATGTTCTTGGAAGTTTCTCGGGTTGGTGTTTTTTTCGGTACGGTATGAACAACGTGCCGGAGGAGTACTTGTTCTTGATAAAATGTCTCCATTCACGTTTTCGATGCATCCCTAAAATGGTCTCAAATATTTCTTCGAACTCTTGATTGGGATAAGTTAAATAATGATGCGTCTGAAATTTATCTCTGAAAAACTTCCAATGTTGCTAAGTATGTGGAGTTTGTTTCATCATAATACGCATTTCTTGATAATTATAATGAGGGAAAGGGAGGCCGACTTAGCTTTGCTGTGATTATTCTTACTTTGTTAAGCCGTATTTTATTCTAATCACTTGTATTATTTCAGGTGAACTTTACCGTCGACGAGATCCGTGTCATGATGGACAAGAAGAAGAATATTCGAAACATGAGTGTGATAGCTCACGTCGACCACGGAAAATCTACCCTTACCGATTCGCTGGTTTCGAAGGCTGGAATCATCGCCAACGCCAAAGCCGGAGAAACCCGTTTCACTGATACCCGAAAGGATGAACAGGACCGCTGTATTACCATCAAATCAACGGCCATCAGTATGTATTTCGCCCTCGAAGAGAAAGACTTGGTGTTCATCAAAGACCCCGACCAACGGGACCCTTCAGAAAAAGGATTTCTTATCAATTTAATCGACTCTCCTGGCCACGTTGATTTTTCGAGTGAAGTAACAGCCGCTCTTCGTGTAACCGATGGAGCCTTGGTCGTCGTCGACTGCGTTTCAGGTTTGTCTTAGTTTGATTATTATGTTGAAGTTGTTCTTCCAGCACAAAAGCGCCTTGCTGTAGATCGTACGGATAACTCTGTTAGGATCGATAATAGTATAGGTGGTGCCTATGGAAGTAGATCAAATTTATCGTGATTTGTGGCGCTGTTACAGGACCTCTATCTTTATGTTCGATTGTAATATTGTCAGAATTACGATAAAACAGTTTTATAAATTGAGTAGTAATAATCTTCAACTATGAGCGTGGTATGATCGTACGTTTTTTGCATGACTATTGTTAATGTTTGACATGTATCAATAGGTGTATGTGTACAAACTGAAACGGTGTTGCGTCAGGCCATTGCTGAACGTATTAAGCCTGTTTTGTTCATGAACAAGATGGATCGTGCGTTGTTGGAATTACAACTCCAGCCGGAAGATCTTTTCCAAACTTTCCAACGTATCGTAGAAAACGTTAACGTAATTATTGCCACATATAACGATGATGGTGGCCCAATGGGTGAAGTGCGAGTGAGTAAAACCGATACCTATTGTACTTCCAGTTGAGTTGAAGTTTCTCACTGTCAGTTGTTGAAACTAGGTTGATCCAAGCAGAGGAAGTGTAGGTTTCGGATCCGGTTTACACGGATGGGCCTTCACTCTGAAACAGTTCGCTGAAATGTACGCCGAAAAATTCAAAATCGATGTCGTCAAGCTTATGAATCGGTATGCATGTATTTTTTTTAATATCTGTATAAGAAGAGTATTAGGTTTCGATGATGATTTTGGCGGATCTGAGCTTTTATGAAGATCGTGCTTTTATTAACCCTTCTCCATCTGAAGAAACATCTATTTAATTTATTTTCGTACATAGTTGGACTTACCAGTCAATTTCTAATTTCTTGTGTTTCGTTATCTGTGATGATTTTTCTGCAATGAGTTGCAATGATTAGACGATTTTATTACCCTTCTCCACGACTGAGATAATGAATTCATTTTAATCAATTTCATTGATCAATTGTCTCAATTCGCACTACAACGATTATGATTGTGAATTTTACAGTTTATGGGGAGAAAACTTTTTCAATGCTAAAACCAAGAAATGGGCCAAACAGAAAGACGATGAAAATAAACGTTCGTTCAACATGTACATTTTGGACCCCATTTTTAAAGTAATAATTTTTTCACTATGATATTATAGAAGGTCTTAATTTTCAATCATTCTAATTGATCGTTGAATTTTTGTAGCTTTTTGACTGCATTATGAATTACAAAAAAGAAGAAACTGAAGTTCTTTTAGGAAAATTGGGTATCGCGTTGAAACCCGAAGACAAAGAAAAGGATGGCAAAGCCTTACTGAAGGTTTGTGTGGCACTGTCGAAAGAGAAATATTCTTCAAATAGGATGTTAATTTATGTCTGTGCTTTCTAAAGGTTGTTATGCGATCGTGGTTGCCAGCTGGTGAAGCTTTACTTCAGATGATTGCCATCCACTTACCATCTCCCGTTGTTGCTCAAAAATACAGAATGGAAATGTTATACGAGGGACCTCACGATGACGAAGCCGCTCTGGGAATTAAGGTAATTAATACTAATCAAGATGGTGACGTACTTATGACGTTGTCGGGTGTAATTTAGATGATTTTTTTCCCTCGTGTGTAACATAAGATAACTTTTCGTGTTTAATTCGCCGTACTAATAGTTTTTGTGAGTGATATAGGTAAGTTATTGCAATCAACTAATTTTGCATTTTCTGTGATGATTGTTCTTTCACAGACCTGTTCTGAGTATATTATTGATGACATAAAAGAACGGCCATCTGAGATTAAACTATAAAGAAATATGCATTTTATTTACGAATCTTGCGTAATTTTACAAAATACCGAGTATGAAGGTCATGTCTTCTGATAACGAAGACTGATCCTTCTGATACTACTTTATGATGATTGTTCTTTCACAGACCTGTTCTGAGTATATTATTGATGACATAAAAGAACGGCCATCTGATTTTTTATAATTACCATTTATAGTTCTATGATCAGGGCTGATTATTATTATTTTTCCCCCCTATTGTATTTGTTTCATGATGATTGTTCTTTCACAGACCTGTTCTGAGTTAATTATTGATGACATAAAAGAACGGCCATCTGATTTTTTATAATTACCATATAGTTCTATGCTCAGGGCGAATTATTGTGATTTTTTATTCCTAACTGTTTCAATGATGATTGTTCTTTCACAGACCTGTTCTGAATTTACTATTGACGACATAAAAGAACGGCCATCTGAGATCAGATTTAGATAACTGTCTATTTCGTTGATTTTTTGTTTCGAAACATTTCTTTAAATGTATGTTTTTCGTTTTTCTATAGAATTGCGATCCCAACGGTCCCTTGATGATGTACGTCTCGAAAATGGTACCGACCTCGGACAAAGGTAGATTTTACGCTTTCGGTCGTGTATTCTCTGGAAAGGTAAGCGAGTGTTATTTGTAATTCGTGTATGATATGCGTCGATAACAATGTAACGACTGTTCAATTTCAGGTATGTACCGGAATGAAAGCTCGTATCATGGGACCCAATTATACACCTGGAAAGAAAGAAGATTTATACGAAAAAGCCATCCAGAGAACTATTCTGATGATGGGACGTTACGTCGAAGCTATCGAAGATGTACCCAGCGGTAAGTTGTACGAGTAATGCGTACGGAGAACGACAAAACTACTAGATTTCTAATCCTGATTCGATTTTTTTCAGGTAACATTTGCGGTTTGGTCGGAGTGGATCAGTTTCTCGTCAAAACCGGTACGATTACCACCTTCAAGGACGCTCACAACTTGCGTGTCATGAAATTCAGTGTATCTCCTGTCGTCAGAGTTGCCGTCGAACCTAAGAATCCTGCTGATTTGCCAAAATTGGTCGAAGGTTTGAAACGTCTCGCTAAATCCGATCCTATGGTGCAGTGTATCATCGAAGAATCTGGAGAACACATTATCGCCGGCGCCGGTGAATTGCATTTGGAAATTTGTCTAAAAGTACGTATTCGTCGCCTAGTCTTTCTCTCTACTCGGTCATTCGTAGTAGTGTAAATGTTCGTTACTGCCGTTTTTAGGATTTAGAAGAAGATCACGCTTGTATACCAATCAAGAAATCCGACCCCGTCGTATCATATCGTGAAACAGTCACCGAAGAATCCGACCAAACTTGCTTGTCGAAATCGCCCAACAAACATAATCGTCTATTCATGAGAGCTACTCCATTCCCAGAAGGTCTCGCCGAAGACATCGATAACGTACGTATTTCGAAAATATTTCACCACACGGTGAAATCAGACGTCGTTGGCACGGTTGGTTAAAATTTATTACCGTTATAGGGCGAGGTTAACCCAAGAGATGATTTCAAGAGCCGTGCTCGTTATCTCGGAGAAAAATACGAATACGATGTTACGGAAGCCAGGAAAATTTGGGCTTTCGGTCCCGACGGCACCGGACCTAATCTTTTGGTCGATTGCACAAAAGGAGTACAATATTTGAACGAAATCAAAGATTCCGTCGTAGCTGGTTTCCAATGGGCCACCAAAGAAGTGAGTATCGTGAACGTAGTGGAATAATTTTCTAGTACGATGGATTTGCATGCAGTTTATTACTATGATGAAATATCATTTTAATCTTTCGCGGTTTCCACCAGAAAGGGTGTATCTTTTAATGATGGCGTGAAGCGTCTGAGTTTCAATGTTTTTTCTAGTTTAAGATATGCGATGTCGAAAATAAGTCAATTGACTGTATCATAACTTTGTGATAAGAACTTTTGGCCTGTAGGAATACGTCTAATGATTCAATTTCTTAGTGTATGATTTATATTTTGCATTGGGTGACTATTTGATGATGATAGAAATTTTTAATCTTTCGCGGTTTCCACCAGAAAGATGGCATTGTTTTGTCTTAATGATGGCTCGAAGCGTCTGATTGAATAGTGTACCCTTTGCTGCTTTATTGAAAACTTGTGTTGAACAGTATTTTTCAAGTAATGTGTCGTTATGATGATACAATTTTAAATCTTTCGCGGTTTCCACCAGAGAGATTTCATCTCATTGATGGCGTAGAACGTCTGAACTTTTTTATCAAAATAAGATTTAATATTTTTTGAATAAGATCCATTTGCATTAGTCTCATGTATACATATTTGATGATGAGAGAAATTTTTAATCTTTCGCGGTTTCCACCAGAAAGATGGCATTGTTTTGTCTTAATGATGGCTCGAAGCGTCTGATTGAATATTGTAGCAATTATTGTTTTATTTAAAAATTTCAGCGTTGAACCATTTTTTTGAGTTATCTGTCGCTATGATGATACAATTTTAAATCTTTCGCGGTTTCCACCAGATGGAGTTCCACTCCAATGATGGCGAAGAACGTCTGAGCGACAACTCGAATTGATAATACAAATTTCAATATTGACGTATCAATTTCATGATGAAAATCACACAATTCTTTCGCGGTTTCAATATGAAAACTTGTGATTTATGAATTTATCTGATTAGTTGTATGATGGTTTACACTTGTTATTTTAAATTGTCGAAAATCATATTTGTATTAATATTTTTTCGTGTTTATTGTTGTTATAGGGTGTCTTAGCCGAAGAAAATTTACGTGCCGTACGTTTCAATATTCACGATGTGACATTACACGCTGACGCCATCCACAGAGGTGGTGGTCAAATCATCCCAACTGCTCGTAGATGTTTATACGCTTGCGCTTTGACAGCTGCTCCACGTTTAATGGAACCCGTATATTTGTGTGAAATTCAGGTATAGTCGTGTTTCCAACCAGACGCATACGTAAATTACAGACGAACGAAGACGTAGTAATTGTATATTCCGGTCGTATGTTTTAGTGCCCCGAAGTCGCTGTTGGTGGTATTTACGGTGTATTGAACAGACGTCGTGGACACGTTTTCGAAGAAATGCAAGTGACTGGTACTCCCATGTTCGTAGTTAAAGCATATTTGCCAGTAAACGAATCATTCGGTGAGTATTGAACGAGTTTAATCGAAATGCCTACAATATGAATTGTTTGCCTGATAAACTTATTTTAGTATTGCGACTTACTCATATTGCGTATTTCACGAGTTCTTTTGTGATTGAGCGTATTGCTAATTTTTTTCACGTATTTTTCCTAGGTTTCACTGCCGATTTGCGTAGTAATACCGGCGGACAGGCTTTCCCGCAGTGCGTATTTGATCATTGGCAAATCTTACCTGGTAATCCTCTTGAACTTGGTTCAAGACCGTACGGCATCGTTCAGGTATTGTACACCCACATCTTATCAGTCACTCTGAATCTCAGAGTAAAAGTGAGAAAAATTGTCATTTACCAACTTCGACGTTTTTTTTTTTTTTTTTGCAGGATACTCGTAAACGTAAGGGACTGAAGGAAGGCTTACCCGATCTTACACAATATTTGGATAAAATGTAATGACATTAATAAAATCGAGAAAAATATTTATGAAGTTAAATCAAATATCGCCGTTAGCCAAAATAATGAATAACTCCATTCTAAGCAGTTGAAGCTCTATTTTTTGGAAGTCGATCGAAGCTGCCTCTATGTAAAGCCCAACAAGCAATTCCGCCTACAAACCATTGTTTTTTTAAATTAAAAAGATTATTAAAAATAGAGTGTATTGTTTTTATATTTTATGAATAAAAAAATGTTCATAATTGATAACTTATATAAATGTCTCGTTTCAGTTTTTTGTACCGCGTTAGGCGTCGAAGATCACTCTTATGATTTTTCATTTTGAGTAGAATGAAGTTCGGGTGGTTTTGATGTGAGTTGTAGTACATATAACGGAGTGAAAGTTCGTATAGATTTTGATTTATCTCATGCTACATTCCACTGTGACAAACTTGTTGAAAATGTCTAAAAAATGTGAGAAGGAGTTTAACAAAGTGTGAGTTGAAATTTGACAATCCTTATCGTCTGACGTGAGTAGTTGAGTGAGTACTTACGTGATGTTTCATCGCAGATCTTGAGATATGTGCTTCTGCTTATACAGGTAATTAGGCGTGTAAAGAGTGATGACTGATGAGGATTCTCAGTAATTCCGTGTTTTTTTTTTTGTTTACTGTCAAAAATGGAACTTATAAGTGGAATTCGCTCGAGTGGAATAATTTGTTATGAAATTACTCTTCAAACCATCAAGCCTAAATACATTTTTGTACAAATCGTAGAATTTTAGTTTTATTTTGAAATGCCGAAACTTGAACCTGAGACATGCCAAGGCATTTAGTTATACTACCACTATTGCAACTTTCGTTCAAAGGAGGTGACGCATGCGCGGCGCCAGTTTACAAAATGACGCCATAGCTGAACTGAACTGAACACCGTTTACGCGTGATACTGAAAGACATCAGTTAGTTCTCCGGTAGAGTTAGGCCGTTATGAAGTGTGTTGTTAGAATTACGGCTTTACCACGCGATATTGGTATTCGGTTTCGCGATTAACGGTTGTGGGTTTTCATAATTTATTATTATAGTTTTAAATTGGAAAATTACTCATTTCTTTAGTTTACTCGTCGGATTTGGTGGTGTTGTCGCGTTACAAAGTGAACCAAGTATACTTTATTTGCGGCCACGTGTAGTCCGATTCATACAGCACTTCGAATAAAATGGTGTTTCATTTAAATTTCCATTTGATACTAGTTTTTAGTATTGGGAAATATTTTGTCGGTGCGGAAATTGGTAAGTGAAGACGATCGTTTCGTATTGTATCTTAAGTCGGCGAATAATTGGCTGAAACAGTGGGACATCGGATTGAAAATACGTACCTGGTCGTCGCTGGTATTCGGTATTCATCGAGTTCCGTTAAAAATCAAATCTTAAACGGACGGAGAAAACGAAACACCTTCGGTGTTGGCGCTATTATTCGCGAATCCTAAATACGAATCCTGCAAAGTGTGAGAGTGGTAGGTTGTCTCCTGGAGTTTGTGTGCAGGTGCATCTGGCATTCAGGTAGAAAAAAAAGTGTAAAGAATTGTGTCGACTTTTTTTATCTTGAAAAATCAAATTTGAAAAAAAAATAGGTAGCGATGAACCATTTAGGGGCGTTCCAAGAGAGATCAGTTGATCGATTCTATAGATAGGTAATAGGTATTAAGTACATAGTATGTACTATGTACAGCGTACAATTGCATCTAATATATGTAGGTATTATATACATATTTAGGTATGTGATATAATATAACTAAGTTGAGTGGTACAAGGCCTGAAGTAAATAACTAGTTCGATAGTAAAAATCTAAACACTCATTCTGTTGTTCTAATGAAAAGATGAATGAAGGCTTGAATGCATTCGATAAACTAATGATAAAAAATGATAATGATTTTTAGACATCGCTGATGACGTCAATATTGGCGAATCAATTAAATTCCCGAGTATCCCGGGAAGGATAACAATGTAGTACGTTTAATGATAAGACGGAAGTAATTTATTTATTAATTATAATAATCTATTAGATTAAAATGCTGGGTTACAAGTAGTCACCTGCTAAATATCTTTATTTTTTGCCATCGTACTACCGGGTGTCCGATTGATTCTCTCTCCCCCCCCCCCAAGACATTTTTAATGAAAACTTCGTAGGTTGGCAGTTCTGACCAATATAAACAGATAGCCGCAATGTTGCCAACCTACGATGTTTTCATCAAAAATGTCATTAGGGGCAAGGTTGGAGAGGATTCGAAAAAAATGATTCGTGTCCACTTTTTAGAACTGGATTCGTATCAGTGATTCGATCCAAAATTAATGAAGGATTCGTGAAATGATTCGAATCTTTTTGGCGGATTCAACGGATTCGTTTTTTTCAATTAATTATCGTATTTTGTTTTGTTTTCTATCGTTTCAGAAAAAAAAACACGGATTCGTTGGATTCGAATCCAGATTCGAATCC
>FIZT01015063.1:0-12462 GCA_900065295.1 Paracoccus marginatus | reverse complement strand
ATGGGTTTTGATGCGGTTTGATCAATGTTGATAAGAAAAAGTACACAAGAAAGCACGTCAGTGATGGGCTTTTTGCTGCGCTTTTCTCATCAAACCCTCTTTTGTTCTTTTCGCAAGACCAGAGTTGTCTGTAGACAACAAATTCCAAACCTGATTTCCCAAAAGAAAAAGCCTATACAGGCGTTTTGATTTTGTTTTTTGAAAAATAACTCGATACTAATTCGAAATGAAGATAGACGATGCAATTCATAACCTTATGTGTAGTTGTAATAGAAAGATCTCCAAATCACTGGGTTTATCCATCGGGTACCAGGTAAGTATGAAAAACTAGTATGGTGTGTTTTTTTCTCTCATTCGCTTAATTCGTCTGTTCAGTAATTTTTGACGATTAAAACATTGCATGTACTTACGGCGAACGTTTTTGCATGCGCAGTTCATTACTCGTTCATCTGTTGTAGTTGTGTGTGTGGCTTTTGCATGTGAATGCGATCGATGTACGGTACGTTGCCGAGTTTACTTTGGATTTGCGAGTTTTCGGCGTGTATGTGCCTGTATTACGTGTGCGGAGTTGATGTATTAGTATTTGTTTTACGTTCGAGTGTGCACGGTGGATAAAGAAGGATACCTAATGTATTATAATTACTCGTATGACATGGACCACCGAGACGCGATCAGCTGTATGAAGCAGCCTAGCAATATTGAGCATTATCTTGTATGGAACCGATGGCATACGTTAATTTAAAATTCATCCGACGTGTTATGCTTTTTGATGGAAAATTCTATTTATTTTGTCAAAATAAGCGTAGAATTTCGCCATAGATATCCTCAGAATTGACGAGACTCTTGCTAATGTAGTAGTAAACACTAGATACGCTGGTTGTAGTGATCGGTAGAAATGAGGCAGGGTGTTGGGAAATGTCAGAATAGGGTCGGTTACCTAATGTGATTTTGATTCATTTTCACGTTTCTTTCTCTTTTCTCTTTATTTCTCTCTTTTTCTTACTCTGTTGTTGTATTCGAATGATAATTTCTGATTCAATGGCGAATTAATTGCGAGACATTGTTGGAAGTATTTTATACCTACTTTAGATCAGAAACCTACGTACCTCTGTCTTCTTTTTTTTTCCTGTTTTTATTGTTGTTTGATCCACTGACTTGAGATTCAGTCGTGTTTCCGTTAAAGTTAATGGATTAATTGACCGATAGTGTGAAAAAATTTAGTAGTACTTTATTCTTCTACTTTTTTAGCGTACTTTTTTTGTACAGACGTTCTGTAATTCCTTGTAATGAATACCTTTTCATTCTTATTTCACAGCACGTCTGTAGGTAAATAAATATTATGCATGATATTTTATATTTATATGTAAATGTTTTTTAATGCATAGTGAAAGAATTTATATAATTATAGCAGTAGCACTGTTCTAATATTTCTCAAATTCACTTTCTTTTTTTTTTCCGAATCAACACCTCATTTTTGTTCGCCTCCACTTTGAAAAATTACCTTCGCCTTTTAAATACAAACGACGAAATTTACTCAAATTTCATATAAACGAATATTTCGCAGCTTTGAAAACTTTTCAACACTTGAATTATGTTTAGAAAAACTTTATTAACATGGCTTGTTTATAAAGCAGTACTATTTTTCGTTTCTTTCACCATGCCCTAATGCCGCAGTATGCTATCCTTTTTTCTAGCTACTACACGTAATGAACGAAATTCTTTCCGAGTACCAATTTTTATTGCTACTAAAATGACTATACGATTGCTTATTTTTATTGGGTACTGCGGCATTTGTTTTTACTTTATTGATGTTTGTTTCCTCGATGAATGTTCACATTATAATGTTTATCTTTGTTTTTACCTAACCTTATCTACCTTAACCTTACCTGAACTTATACCTTTTTTACATGTATGATTTCTGTCCTAACCACTTCGCTTTCTTTTATCCTTTTTTTTTTTTTTTCTTAATAACTTTTGTACCTAACACTTTAACTCTTAATGGGAAATGTTTGATGTACTCTTTACTGATCGGAATAGATGCCCGCCATATCTTTGGCTTACGAGGCACCAGAATCAGATATTATGAAAAGGCAACCTCGTGATCCACGTAAGGATAATCTTGTCAACCACAGGTTGGTTTTTTTATTACTAATTGTGCAGCTGTAGATTTTTTAATCAAGAATGAATTTTGGGCGAAAGGGTTTTGGGTTGTTTGAATGTGGTGTTTTTTTCTAATACGGTGTGTTTGCATGTAAATAATATCGGCTATGGAATGTATCACTGATAGGTGTTTGTTATTGCAAGTTTATTGGAACTGCGAATACGCATCAGGTGTGCCTAATAATTATTAAGAAGGCAAATTGATTATGTTGCAAAATACTGAGTAATAATTGACTTTTTTTTTTCAATTCTATTGACAATTGATTTGAAGTTTTTGGTTATTTAGGTGTTTTTTTTTCAAATTATACTTTTTTTTTAATTTTGAAATTTAGAATATGATTTCTTCAAAGGACAGCAGAACCTTTAAAAAAAATAGTAATAATGCTTTCAATTTTTTAATTTTTTTTTTTGAACCGAGTGAATTATTTTCGAAAAATTCTACGTACCTGGAGACTTATGTTTAAATTAATAATTTTTTTTTTCTTAATTTTTTGCTTATAGAGTTGATACATGTATTTTAATTCTCACGTATCTAATTTCGTAATGATTACTTTCTTGCAGATTGATTTCTATGGCTTATGGTCAAATCGGATTCATCCAAGCAGCTGCTGGTTTCTTCGTGTATTTTGTAATCATGGCGGAAAACGGTTTTCTTCCTGGAAAATTGTTCGGTATACGTAAACAGTGGGATTCAAAAGCTATCAACGACTTGTCCGACTCCTATGGTCAAGAATGGGTACGACTGGCCATCCTTTATTGTCGATACAATTATTTGGAAGATTTTTCTCACTTGGAAATGATTCATTTTTATAGACGTACCGTGACAGAAAAGCTTTGGAGTATACGTGCCATACTGCCTTTTTCGTATCAATTGTCGTCGTGCAATGGTCGGATTTGATTATTTGTAAGACTCGTAGGAATTCTATTTTCCATCAAGGAATGAGGTAATTTTTTTTTCTTTTCTTATTGACAAATGTAGGTGGTAAATGGGAAATATTACATTTAAAATTGAATTTTTTTTTCAGAAATTGGGCGTTGAATTTCGGTTTAGTGTTTGAAACTGTATTAGCTTGCATTTTATCATACACTCCTGGTATGGATAAAGGATTACGAATGTATCCTTTGAAGTAAGTACCGATCGGTCGCGATAAATAACGGTTTATTAACGAAGTATCCGACGATTATTTATCATCGTTTTTGCAGATTCGAATGGTGGATCCCTCCTATCCCATTCATGATTGCCATCTTCATTTACGACGAGGTGAGAAGGTTCTATCTGAGACGAAACCCTGGCGGATGGTTAGAACAAGAGACATATTATTAAAAAAGAACAATACAAGAATTAGTCAAGAATCTAAAAATGTCGTCATTTTTATCGCATATTGTTGCTTGCCTCAAATATGCATTTGTCGCTGTTTATACTTTCGTTCCATTATTTACTAAAAAAAAAAAGAAGAAAAGAAAAACCAAATTAATCAAAAATCAATGCTATTGTTTTGTAAAAGATCTCTTTGAAAAAAGCAAGAAATTTAATAAAGAATTCATACTCATTTTCAACTGCCTTAAGGGCTCGATATCGCGAAATTTGATAAGTTATTGTTGCAATATACCCAGTATTAGCTGTAATATTAATAATGAGTATTACATCCATTGTTAGTAGTTAGGGAATTTACCTTTTTTTTCATTTTTTTGTAGCTTATTTTTTTTTCTTTTTGTTTTTTTTTTGTTTGTATTGTGTAAATGTTCAAAATGTTACGAGATTTTTAGTCAGCTTTGTATACCTTTTTACATGTTCTAACTGGCTAAATGTTTAGCGTTTCCTTTCCAATTTGTTTTCTTTATGTTTTGTTTTGAAAATATCTCGTTAAGGCTTAAGTTCAGGTAAATTTTCCAGCGTTTTCTCTATTTTGTAATACCACGTATTCATTAAACTAATTATAATGTTACGTTCTAGCGAACAATTTTACGTGTAGATCTGTGTTAAGTTTTATCATTTTGATTTAGCGTTAATAATTGTTCTATTTTATTTTATTTTTTTTAACTTTTGAAAAATCTTGTAAACGTTTTAAAATTAAGTAACGTAAGTAAGTATATTACTTTCGTAGTTTAATAGATTGTTTTTATGTGTAAAATAAATGACAAATAAAATTTTTAAAAGACAAAAGGAAAGATCGAATGCCCCAGTGTAGTGTGTTGCATTACGCGATATTATCATGTTGTATTAACTAAAACTGACTAGGTTAGAGATTAATTGTTAAATGTGTTTAAACAAATTAATTCGTATTTATAAAGAGAAGTCAAGTTATTTAAATTATTCGTAGAACACGTTATATGTATGAAAAATTTGTATAAGCACATTAGCGGTATTACGCCCATTTCACGCCTGACGGGTAGTAATTTATAATTTAATTTATCATTATGCAAAATATATTTATAATAAGAAATTCCGTGTTTTTATTCGCATTTCTCATTTTATAAATTTCTCGAAATGAATAATCACCAGTTTAGGAAAATCAATAAAATTTCTATGCTGATTACGATTTATTTGCTACGGTAATACAAATTCTTATTTATTACAAACTACCTACATGAAATTAGATAGTACCTACGTTTTTACCTAAAATTTGAATTTTCATATTCTTAAACAGTACTACTTTTAATGATTTTGTCGATTTCAGCAACTGCTTCGTCATCGTTTAAAATGTTTGTAATTATTTCAACAGCAGTTTCCAAAGTTCTGCTGGTATCATTTTGCACTGTTATGTTTTTTATTTTATTGTATACTTCGAGCGCTTTTTCTTTTACTTCAGGGTTGAGTACGTTTGAAAAAATTAGATCCATATCTTCGGTATAATCCTTCAAACCGATTCTGCTCTCGATTAGCTCGGATATCACGCTAATCTGGTCTCCCAAAGCGTTCTTTTCCGTTAATAAAGTGTATAGGAGCGGACCAACTTTTCCATACAATGCAACCAGAGGGCGAAATGCTACTTTAGTCAGCTCCAGAGGATCGGTTGGTGTTAGGCTTACGTCTACATCCGTTGATGGTGAATTTACTTTTTCTTCAGATGGTGGGATGTTTACATCTGTTGGGGGTGGATTTAATTTTTCCTGAGATATCGGCACGTTTTCATCCGTTAGTGGTGAATTCACTTCTACCTCAGATGGTGGCATTGATGGCGAAGTTCTTGCGCTTGGGCTCGCTTCGCTCAGCTAGAAGCGAAAACTTGACAATAAGTGAATTTTATAAAATATTATACGATTGCATATATTATTCACACCGTGAGAAAATTCTAAATACCTGTATCCCTTGGTAAACAGCGATAAACAAAAAAGTGATTTTTACTAAATTTCTCGCCATTTTATTTTCACGTCTACGTGTTCACAAAACCAAAAATTCATGAAATATGAAATTTTCCAAACGGTTCGTCTCACTATATATGAACGAATTTATGGGCAAATTATCAGACCAAATAGAACGTTTTAAGGTAGAAAATTGCAACGCAGATGTTGTTTTCAGAGCAGACGAGTGAAATGAGCGATAAATTACTCGGTTCAAAAGCGACTCTTCCATTTGCTTTGAAAAATTAGTGAAGCCGGCCGCGTTAATTGCAAAGTAGTTGAGTTTCACGTTCTAGGGGGAAAACAGTTGTGTTCGACTACCTGGGTGTTAAATCAGTCATTTTATGAAAAATGAAAACTCAATAGTCATCAAGTTGTACCTATCAAGAGGTTGTATCGTTACTCATGCAACTCAGCATAAATTTTCATAATTCTGATTCTGAATAACATCAGTTTTCATCAGATCGATCCATTCACAATTTTATTATTGTGCAAATTCACGTCTGCTAAAATATTGTAAATTTGAATTAAAATAATTAAAAATATTAAATTTTTCAATTTTTGGTCAGTGGGCTACAAAGTTGTTACAAACAAATAACAAGCACGCAGATGCGCAGGGTTGGTTGCGCATTGCATGTCGTTCTTTCTTCAACTACCAATAAAATTACTAGTACTGGATCTATATTACTTTAACTGGATGTGTTGCTTGTGTTGTGAAATAAAAATTGTGAAAAATAAGAATAAACAAAAAAATAAACAACGGAGAACACTTTTTCTTCAATTTTTTCTAAAAAACTTTAGGGTTCAAGTTTTTTATTTTCAGTGTATGCGAGAATTTTTGTGAAATTTGTCGGTTATTTTCTATCTTATTAATGTTCTTTAATCATCGACTTACAGGAGTCTTATCTTATTCCTCCAGCAGCATTATTGTTGAGCAGTGAGGAAGTTACTTGAGCGGTTTGGGTATTTGTAACTTCCAACTTCTGATATTCTCAGGTACTTTCTTCACATGTTTTGTCTCTGAAAGATAGTTATTATACGTTATGCAAACTGAATATATGTTGACAAGTTGCCGCGGTGAAGTAACGTAATTATGAGTTCTTGCTGCTGGAAAAAACCTTGAAACCCACCACCTTATTAATTTTATAGTAATAAGTTGAATTTTTGATAGCTCCGCCTGATCCTCTAATGTTTTTTTCTAGAAGTTAATGAGATTGTTTTTTCTACCACTTTTCGTCAGGTCATAATTCAGCACGATCGTACGCGTACATTACTGAAGATGCACGTCACTTTTGAAGATGATGAGCACTACAAGCGTAAATTTAAAACCAGACCGTTTTCTATCAGTTTGGATAAAATGTCAGAAAAGGATATAGAAGAATGTAAACAAAAATATAAATCATCAGGTCACAATGGAGGTATTTCTCATTACTCACCAAATAAAGAAAACACTGAGACCGATTGTTCGCGACGCTATGTCAGTAATTCCCGCTCATCTACGCCGAATTGTAATTGTGTAAGTTTCATTTTTCATTAAAAACCAATTCCATTCGAATGCTCGGCATATTATTATAATTTATAACAAATAAATTGCAGAGATGTGAAAGTGAATCTGACGAAGACTACTACAAAGAATTATTCCACATTCAAGAATGTCAGATTTCTCTGCCCAGGATGAACGACGCCGAGACAAATAAAAAAGGAAAACTTAGCTTCATTTTTGACTACTTAACTTTCTGCTTCGTGCTGAAGATTTGTTTTTCCATCATCATTGCCTCATTTGTGTTGTATTTTTTATAGCTGAATATTGATAAGTCTCTGTATCGTTTGCTTTGAAAATCTTATCATCAGCTAGTCTTGCGAGCAAACTTGAAAAGTACCAGATATGAATTATTGTGTCAACGCTGGTAGATTTATTCGATCTCTGTTCTACGATTAGCATTCCTTAATTCTTTTAAATTCTTTATTGTTACAGTTTTGTGTTTAATTAGTGTCGAAATAGAGGACTTTTTATTGTTCTTCGCCGCTCGATCAACTTGAAAACTTTTAATAATACAATTGTCGTTAAAAATACCCATCAATCATCTTAAATGAATAATTTTGGTGTAGATTGTAGGGTAATAAAACTAGGATTGAGAAATTACATAGATATTATGTATTTGAAAAAAATGCGTTTACTTACCTGCTCTATCAATGTCGAATAGTGAATATTGTATTGAATGCCTATTTCGCAACTATAGTTATGAATTGGCATTTGTTTTAAATTTAATTTTTTTTCGAGCGTAGCGGTGAAGTTGGATTAAGTATTAATAATTACCCTAACATTGGAAGAAAATACAATCGCATCAACCGTATCGCTTAATCTAGTTCTTCCGCAATTTTTATATTTTTGACGATATTTTTTGTTTGATAAAACTTCATCAACTTTTTTTTTCGTACTTTTATTTTTACACATTTTGTTTATATTTAAACCATGACACTATTGGAAATTACAGTGTTACTTTTCTGATGTTTGAAACTATGGTTTTTCGCTTTTACTAATTTACTCAGTACTTAAATTGTAATAAGCGCTGCAAACTATTTATTATAATTGTGAAATTCTACCTCAAATGATGGCGTACAAGTTTTAATAAATAAGTGAAAAAAAACTGTACCATTAAATTTTTCGGAATCGTAACAAATATTTGTAATTTTTGTTGTTTTCTTTATTGAAAAAAATATGCATTGTTTGTTTCTATGTTATAAGATTTTATACTCAATAAATTTTTTTGTTCGTTTCAAGTCTTAATCTGTGAGAAAATCAATATGATTACGAAAAATATCCTCTCAGATTATCTTTTATTAAAATACCGATACAGAGACGAGAAATTCTATTCGATGCCTATCTGACATTATGCGAGCAAAACAAAAGGGTATCAGTGCTTCGTTGCAAAATATATCGCTGACAGATATGCTCAGTTCGGTTTAGTAGATTCGAAAAATCTGCGTTTAGTTCTCACGTTTTTGTACGTTTTGTGAATTCTGAAAGAATGCGGTGACTGCAGATTAACGCGTTGTTGAAATAATAAATTTCCTTTCTGTTTTTATGTAAATCTTTTATCTGCTATTATTAGGCTCTACAGTATTGTCATTTTTGTAGGGTTTTGTTTTTTATACATCCATTGAAACGAAGCGTTAAAAGCCAGATTAATGTGCAAATCTCATGAAAGAATCACATCGGATAAAAATATATCGGACATGACGTGTTTTTTTTTCATACTGTTGTTTTGTTGCAAATAAGTTGAAGTCGTCTTACCTTTTTTTTTTAACGGGTTAGATGTAGAGTAGGGATAGAGGTACTTATTATTCAAGTAGGTAATATAATATTTTAGACAAGAAGTGTAGGTAATACTTACCTATTAAAATCACGTCGCTAAACATTGTAATTAAAACATGCAAAGGAAATGAGCATGAAAAACTTGTCTAAGATCTTATGTATTATTTACATTTAGGCGTACATTTTTTGTTCAAAAGATGTTTGAAATATCGTATAACATAAAACTTTTTCCCTCAAACTTTCCTTTATCTTGATTCAAAGGTATCGCATTGTAAAAATTATTTAAATCCGTCTGTTTTTTAATTTTAATGTATAAAATTTACTTTAGTCCTGTATTATGTTACAAAATACCGTAGGTAGAGGTATCACGCATAACATAACCTTCAATATTTTTACGAAACAAGTCATTTCCCTATCCACGAAAAATGGAAATTATTCGAAATGGCGTGAGAACGATTGCCATGGAACCTACTTATCGCAAGGGTTGCGATTCAGCGAAGATAAAAACGATAATGGCAAAGTTTCCCTTGTTTCTTCTTTTTATGAACAAAAAAGTTATACACGTTTGACGTTTGCGTTCGATATAAAATTTTCAAAAAAAAAAAAAAAGAGCAAAGAATAGAGAGAAGGAAAAAATGTTTAGTTTTATCACCAAATAAGCACGCCATTACAGCTACCATACCTTGTTTAATTACTAACAATTTCGAGTTTGAAATTTTTTATGTCGGGAATGTTAAGTATTTTCATTCTTTCTAAAATTGTTTCTGAAAATAAATATTTGCCAAGTATTGTCATTGCGAAATGGTGAAGTGAAATTGATGAGAATGGGATACGTGTTGTCATGGCACGGTTTCTGCGAACTCGTAAGGTTTTGGATTAAAAAGCGAGCAATTTGTCGTAGGTTAAACGAAAATTGAATTATTGAACAATTTTTTATTTTTTTTTTTTTAATTGAATAAGCAAGAAATGATAGGCACTAAATTTCAATTGATATTAGTCTACTTCTGACTTGAATTTGGGCAGCCTGAACTTCTGAAGTTTCTCCCTTCACTTTTTGTCTTCGGCATCGTTTCCTTCAAGTTGATTGGACGTTAGACGAATATTCTTATCATTCGTTTTTCTACGCTACTCATGACTCGTATGACGACTATAGTCTGTACTGAAGCATAAAAAACGTAGGGCTAGTTGTTGGAATTTAGTGATGGGCATTAATCGATTTTTTCAAATCATTTGAAAAAAATCGAATCGATTATTGATCCAAAAGTAATCGATTAATCAGGAGCGTAGCCAGAAATTTTTAAATAGGGGGCCGAGTTGGGGGCCAAAAAAAGAGTAAGTCACTGAAAAAAAAAGGTATGTGGGGTGTTGGTGGCGTGGCAGAAAGTGGCTTGGAGGATGTTTTTACAATATTACAAAAAATATAAGTCAGTAAATCAAAATTTAATTTATTGTAATAATAAAATCATCGGAACTCAGAAGTTTTGAAGTGGGGGAAAGAGAATAGATGACAACTAGCTCGACTACCCTACAAAGACTGAAATTCAACGAGTTGAAGATTTTTGGTTAGAAACAGAATTCAGAAGGGCTTCTGCGAAGGAATTTTTCTTATATACTGTAAATTCTTATAGCTAATAATTAAGAATTTTTTCCCATTTTTTTAGAGGGGCCAGTTGGGGGCCGAGCAATGTTCTAAGGAGGCCTGGCCCTCGGCCCACCCGCTGGCTAATATGCCCTTGCGATTAATCGATTAAAAATCGATTATTTTCAACTTTTTTTTGTGACTTTGGGAACCACTGAATTGACTTTTCTGATAGGAGATTTTTTAGCGTAGAACAACTTTTGTTTTTTGTTACATGACTTTTTTCTCTCAGACCCTTTCAAGGTTGCCAACCTCAGTGATTTCTCACTGAAACCAGTGATTTTTCAGCTTTTTTCTAAGGTCAGTGATTTTCTCAGTGATTTTTGTGATTTTTGATGAGAAGTCTCAGAAGTCCATTAAAAAATTATAAAAATTGAAAAATAGCGATTTCTGGCAATTTTGACGTTTTTTACCTTCAGTGATTTCTCAAAAATGAGTTGAGTAAAAATGAAGGGGAAAAAGTGATTTCGGTGATTTTTGAACAAATTGGCTACAGTGATTTTCAGTGATGCCATGAGTGATGCGTTTTTTTTTTTGGTCAAAATAGTGATTTTTCCAAAACTTGGTTGGCAACCTTGGACCCTTTATTTTGGCTGTAGGCTGTAGAGCTGAAAACATAATATCGGTTTTCTAAATTTTTTTTTGAAGGTGAGCCAAAAATTAATCTAAATTTACATGGGTTCTAAAAAAATAAATAAATAATAAATTTTAAACAATTCAGAACTGAATAAATTTTGAAAACTTCACGAATTTTGGGGCTCTCTTCTCTCCTCTCAATATTGGTGAAAAATAAAAAAGCGTAAAATCATCAGAAATGGACTGATTATGTTAAGTGCCCATCACTATAAGAATTTTTATTTGCGATGCAATGTGAAGAACAAAATGTATAAGAAGTTTATATTTTGATGGAAGATGGCAGTAAGGAGTGATGAAAGTGATGTTCGACGTTTAATTTGAATCGGTTGTACTTGACTTGGTGTTCGGTAGTAGAGTTCGTAAATTCATTTCATTTCTTTGAGATAATAGAATATTCATTCACAATTACCATATTATCATCTTGGCTTACTTACATGCATCTTGGTAGGTAGTGAAAATGGTGAAAAATATTATGTAATCGAATTCGAGTATTCTATTGGTATTGAAATGAAATCATCTTCTGGAGAAAAGTACAAAATATGTGTACCAACTACATGAGGTTAGTGATGTTTTTCTTTTCGATAACGTTAATTTACTTCTTACTTACTCTATGCTGTCTCCATTGACAGTAGGTACTTACAATGATGACTGGTGAGTGATCGGGTTTTCGAAAGATGTTTCAAGATTAAATAAGTTTGTTTCGAAATCATTGTTAGGAAATTGTTTGAGTGGAAGTAGAGGTTATACTTGATAAGAATCTGCAGTGAATGAAGTAATCTGAACTCTGATCCTTTCTTCCTTTGTATATGAAATTTACTGGCAGGTAATTTCCTAGATTCCAAAATCGTGGGTACTACGTAGGTATTATTTAGTTACTTATTTGTAATGTAGTATTGTACCTATAATATGCCTAGCTAGTAAGTTATATCGTTTCGAACTTTCCGATAGTAGCTGTAGTAGCAAAACAAATTGAATTATTTTATACTTAAATGTTTTCGCAGGTTTCTCCGCAGATAGTGTTGAAATAATTAAATTAATGTTTTTTCACATCGTTTAAATTTTTGCAGTAAGTATGTATATCTATAGTGCTAAAGCCATAATCAGATGCATAAAAACATTTGAAGTTTTAGGTACCTAACGTAATGAATTAAGTACACAGTTGAAAAAGAAAAGATAAATGAAGAAAAATTTGTTTAATGAAGGATTTGAAAAAAAAAGTAATTTTTAAGTATACACTAGAGAATCTTTCATGAAAAGAACCACAATGATGAAATGAAAACCAGGGGTGTAAACCGTAACCAAAAACCGTAACCACAAACCCGTACGTAACCATTTATTTTCAGATTTCAAAACTTTAACCCGTAATCCG
>FIZT01015047.1:0-10069 GCA_900065295.1 Paracoccus marginatus | reverse complement strand
AAGTCGAAAAAAATAACGTTTTGCCTTATAACTAAGGGTAGGAGAGGGGTGGGGGGCTAAAATTTTTACCACGTGGTTTTCAGACCATAAGAACCAAATTCCATCGGTTAGTTTCGAATTTCAGCTCAAGGGCATTTTCACCTATCTTATGCGCCGGTACCCTTTTCAAATTTGGTTATTGAAATAATTTTTTCAATTTTGAAAAATTCAAATTTTTTCACATCTAATTTTCATGTCAAAAAAATTATACATTCCAATTTTTCGACGATTGCTTTTCAAAATTCTTCAAAAATATTTCTTTCGTGAATTTTTTTTTTCAATTATTCAATGGAATTATTATTATTTTTTTAACCTCAGATTTTTCGTTGATTGCATCCTTCTTCTTGAAAAAGACTGACAATTCTTTGAATTCTCAGAAAAAATTTCAAAAATAAAATTAATTTAGATTTACATGATTTTTTTCGAATTTCTCTAAAAATTATATTTTTGTAAGAAGCATTATTTTTTCAAATATTTCAGGTTTTTTTTTCAATTTTTTTCATCAGAGTGGCTTTTGTTCATACTTCATTAGAAAAAAAAATCGATTTTTTTTAGATCCCCCGCACAGTGGTGCTACTACACGAAAAAACATCCCATTAAAATTTTCAGCTCCATCGATGCATATTTTACCCTTCACGTGGGGACAACTTCTGAAACACACGTAATCATGATACCTTCCACGAGCGCTGGTGAGAAACGCGACATATCTCGACGCTGTGAAAACAACATTTCACCAGTGGCTTCTCAACTGCTGTAGGATTCGTTAAATGAATTCAACTCTCCGTATGCTTGAAGACCATTCTACTGCAATGAACACTCAAAACCGAAATTTCAGTTACGTCAGTTAATTAAATGCTGAATTGGGAATTTTCAAAAAAAAATGGTAAAAACAGACGATTTTTTAAATTTTAAATTTTGCATCTGCGCTCCGAATGGGTTATAATTTTGGTTTAGGGGCCTCCTTAGGACCTCCATTAAATACATTATGCGTTGGTTTCATTTTGACTACTGGTAGTGGAGCGAGCGATGGGTTGCTTTTACCCCGAAAGGAAATATCGTTTTTCTCACCGGGTTCTCGTGGGAGTATTGTGATGTGGCGCGCGTTACAAAAGCTGCCCCTGCGGGGCCAGGTTAGCACGCATCAATCGGGCTGAAAAATTTTGCTCGTTGTTTTCTCATGTAGTGGAACAAAATTGAAGGGGGAGGGGGTGTTGGAAAAAAATTAAAAAATTTCTAAAAGTGTACTTGAATTCTTCAGAAATAATTTTTCCCCCATTTTTTAAATTCTGTTTTTTTTTCAAAAATGATAAAGATTTCCTTTGAACAGACTATTTATGTACCTAGGTAGTTTCAAAAAAGTTCTCAGAACGCAGTAGGTACTGTGGCTTTCTTGAAAAAATATTCTCAGAACATTTCAATCCTGCATTGATTACCACGATTTTTACTCATTTTACAAGATTTTTTTTTTCACATTTCATTAAATACCATGAAAAAGATTTATTTCCCAACTCTTATATAAATTCTGAACCCATAAAAAAAAATTACCACCCTGTACCAGCCATAAAAACACATTAAATCTTGGAACAATTTTATTAACGCGCGAATATCCCAAAACCGTATCAAATTTCATATTCAGCTTCCGAACTTGGGCCTAGTAACAAGCTTTTTATTACGCTAGATAAATTCTTTATATACGATTATAAATCCTCTAGATGCGTACAACTGAGTGAGTGTACTTTACTTTTTATACAGCCCAATGGTCAATAAAACTGCCCGCTGTTTTAATGCGATCCAAGAACGAACATTTTGATAGCGAACGAGGAAATAATGTAACGGCATAATTACACCTTTCGCTTCGTGGATGGATGCAAAATACCTGCATAAATTGGCTAGCATTGTTTTTTCAAAGTTCGAGTTGTTGAACTTCACCCACAAAACCGTACGTATAGGTATAAGTAAACGTAATTCAGTCGATTTTTACAACGTAATAAATGCAATTAACTCTTGGCCTGGAATCACGCCGCGACGAACGACGCCACGATGAGCCGGGTAAGGAATGATTACACTGCGACGACGAATTTGGTGAGGAAAATAGCTTTCTAGAATGTGAACTTGGGCAACCTACTTTGATTATTACAAATTGAGTGAGGAAAAGTATACGTATAATGGATAATTTAGATATCACAGCTACAGTAGGTAATCAATTTAGGTTATCTGAGACATAAGTATATTCATTTGGGAATGAAAAGGAAAAATGACTTCTGATGACCTGTTATTTTTTTCTATTTTGAAATTGACACGTTTTTAAAGAATTGTAAAATGAAGAAAACGGTCGAAAAAAAATCATAAAAATTTTCTAAAATGCTCATCGAAAAATTACAAAAAATTATTAGGAGAACCCCCAAGAAAATCTTATCTCTTCCCTCACAGCTAACTTTCTACACATACACGTATAAAAAATTGCTCAACTTTCGTTCCCTTTCGCCAACAATAAATTGACCGGCCGCATTCGCGAATTACCCCTGCAGCCTTTCGACCGCCCTTTACATGCGCATTCGAGCGAAAGTCTCTCGTCCAATTCATATTTCTTCGACTGCACCGTTGAGTAACATTTTATAACATAATTCCGCGTACGATTTACGATCTTGTTGGCTACGGCTCACGTCATGATTGACTGGTATTGAACGGCTGAATACATTATTGTAGGCGTTAATAGCGCTGATAATTAATTCAAATCGATTCTATTATCAGATCTTGCCGTCTGCTGATAGGTACGAATGGTTCGAATACGCGTAGAAAATCTCAATCTCTCTTTTACGCACAGAGTACAATAGAAAGTTACGACTTCGAGTATAATACATTATACGAATGTAGTAGCGCCACTGTTCGCGGTGATGAAGCGCAGGAATTATAATACTGTCGTAAATCACACCTCAATGGTCGGGCAATTGGGTCAAAAATCAGTGGGATTTCGAATCGCATTGAAGACGAATCGAGAAGAGAATCGAACTACCTGTGGATTGGCCACCTGTAGCATTTCTGACGTAATTCGTGCTCTCGTCGGTTCGCTTGGTCGTGAATTTGGCAATTTTTCGAGGCCTGTATGCGTAGACGAAAGGTAAAGGAGTGTTCGAAGAGTCTTTACTCAATTAATTGATCGTATTCGGAAGTTTCCTTCTCGTTAGGTGCGCTAGTGTCGCTGCTGAAAACGGGACTGTGTACCAGTGATTACTATTGATTAAATCACCAAAAACCGTAGAATTACTCAATTTGATCGTTCTTAGGCTCATTAGAAAGAGAATTTTAACCGCTTTTTAACGATACCACCATGTATCCCGTTTTCAGACAGTCCCGTAAAAATCCGATAGAGTTCAGCCACTTTGTGGAAACTTCCCAATTAATTATGAAAAAATTGAAAAATGAGCTATTTTTGAGCCTAGAAATATGTATTCTCAATTAATTTCTCGAACCAGCAGCTAGCGAAATCCGCAACCTGGAAAATTTTCTCAACTCTGATGGATCAAAATTTACATTCAATTTTAGCAATACCGTACACTGGTTCGTAGAAATTGGCAAATTGACCGCCGCAGAGGTGTATTTTGGCTTGGCCAGCATCAAACCATAGCTCTTGCGTCCGCCATCGTTAATCTTATCGCGTGGTGGAATTTAAATTAAAAGAATTTACCACATTCCACCATTCACTTTATAGTAATAATGTACCACAGATAAAAAATTCTCCACCATCTCGACGTTGATCGCCGCACCGCCTCCAAGTGTGGAAAGATGGTCGCATACATGATACAGAGAATGGCTACATGAGCCAGCGCACGAGGTCATACATTAATACGAGTCCCATACGCATACTCTCTTACGTACTTGCGCGTACGTATACGATGAAAAAATAACGCTGCCACGTACTCGTAGGTACATACTACATACGTACAGATATTATACGTATATTACGGCATTCGTCCATTCGCCGGTCCGGCCGCCTGGCATGCGCGCCCCCGCGCCAATAACAACCACTCATACTCTGCACTCGTACAGTCTCCGAGTGTCTTATTAACATTCCACACTATTTGAACGTAGCACACCGCGACCGCGCACCCATCGAATCTACAGATATTCAATCTGTAATATCGCAACTTTTCTCTCAATCGTCTCTTCCTCTTCCGCCAGCGTTACCGGCGATGCAGCTCGATTAAAAGAATTGCGGCGAAAATACCAGCCTATGGTATTTGGAGGTAGAAAAATCGTGTTATCTGTTCTCCTCCTCTTCGATAGCGTAATATTCTCGCGCTTCATTAAAAAGCTGAGTAATCTAAATTGCACTCGACGCGTTGCATTGCGTCCATCAGAGAGTGCGAGAGAATCGAGTCGAAAATTACACCGTTCGTTGCATATAGCGACGAACGTAGTACTCGCCGGCCGTACTTACTCACTCGTCCAGATAACGTACCGATTAGCCGGCTCATTCGCATTAAATTGAGATATTTCGTCGGACAACCTTCAATTATTCGGCAGCCGCAGTACGTACAGATACGTAAAAATAAACTCCGGGTCTCCGGCGCTGGACGACGAATACCTGCGTAGGTATACTTATTCGAATCATTCGTGAACTTGTACATATAATACATTTGTACGTACGCTCGGATAAATTCATACCTATAGAGTCGTTAATTTCCATGACGACCGCGAAAACAATCGTGCACAGAAGGCCCACCCACCCACCCACCCACCCCCGTCCCAAGCAAAATGAAAAAAAAAATGTAATTGTAGGGCTAATTCGTGTTCAGTCTTCTATTATTGTCGATAGCGTAATTTGGATTTCAAGTCGGTGAACGTATTGTGCAACTTTTTTCCACAACTGACCATAATTTGAGTTCAATTTTCAAAACCAGGTGAGTAAATTTTTATCCAAGTTTTTTTTTTTTTTAACGTGAATCGATCTTTTTCACCAGTCAAGTATTTTGGTTTATTGGAATATTGAACAATAGAGGAATTTGTTTTTCTGGTCGATTTCATTTGATATTTTCATCAAGATTTTATACTCAATTCTCTAAAAAACTGTCAAGAATGAATGAATCAATTTCACACGATTCTTTCGTGAATGTTTGAAACATGAATTATTCATAAATACACAAAAGTGAATCATCCACGAACGTTCAGATTATTTCTTGAAACGATTCATCAGCGAACGATTTAAAAAACCTACCAAAATGATCAATTTCAAATGTGACGAACGAAATACTCTGTTTTTCAATGTAAATCGTTCACGAACGACTCGGATCATTTTTTTACATGATTCACTGGAGAACGAATCGACGAAAAAAATTATTAAATCAAAAATTTTAAAATGACGAACGAAATATTCAATGACTCCCGAATTCAGCGAATCGTTCGCGAATGACCAAATTATTTTTTCAAAATGTTCCATAAACGAACGACTCGGGAAAAAAAATCAAAAAGTATTTTCGAAAAATAGGAACGACAATCTCCAAAAACGACTCTCAAAATTAATCGTTCGCGAACGATTCGATAGCTGAAAATCGCAAAAATTTGAAAATATCAAAAACACGATTCTCTTCAAAATGATTCAATGAATCGTTCGAAAACCTTATCAATTCCAGAAGTGACGAACGAAATGCTCTGGTTTTCTCTGTGAATCGTTCGTAAACGATTTCAATTATTTTGAATGCAATTCACTGGAGAATGCGATGACTCGACCAGAGAAATTATCATCATCAATTGAAAAATTTAAAAACGATGAACGAAAAATTAAATGATTCCTAAATTCAGCGAATCGTTCACGAACGCTCAAGTTCTTCATTCAATTGATTCATTAGCGAACGACTCAAAAGACAGCATTTCTTGTAAACAATTGCGTAAAATGGGAACGAAAATCTTCGAAAACGACTCTCAAAATTGATCGTTTGCAAACGATTCGATTTTTAAAAATGACAAAAATCTGAAAATATCAAAAACATGATTTTCAAAATGAATCGTTCGCGAGCCTTCAAATTATTATTAAAACGATTTAAAAAATTTAACAAAAAAATCAATGATTCACTGGAGAACGACTCGACAAGAAAAATCAGTCTTTAATAAATATTTTAAAATAGTGAACGAAGCATTCAATGGCTCCTAAATTTAGCGAATCGTTCGCGAATGACACAATTTTTGAACGATTCGTTCGCGAACGACCAACTTTTTGAACAATTCGTTCACGAACGACTAACTTTTTGAACGATTCGTTCGCGAACGACCAACTTTTTGAACGATTCGTTCGCGAACGACCAACTTTTTGAACGATTCGTTCGCGAACGACCAACTTTTTGAACGATTCGTTCGCGAACGACTAACTTTTTGAACGATTCGTTCGCGAACGACCAACTTTTTGAACGATTCGTTCGCGAACGACCAACTTTTTGAACGATTCGTTCGCGAACGACACAATTCTTGAACGATTAGTTCGCGAACGATTTAGAAAAAATGGCGAGAAAATTTCAAAGACACAATGTCATAATTTTTAAGATGAATCACGACCCTTCACAGCATTTTTGAAAGGATTCATTAGCGAACGATTCAGAAAAATTATCAAAGTAATAATTTTCAAAAGTAATGAACGAAATACTGTTTTCGATGTAAACCGTTCGCGAACGATTTGATCACATTGATGCGATTCACTAGCTACAGCGAGTTAAAAAAATCACCTAAATTGAAAACAATGGGACGAAATATTCACCCACTCATGAATTGAATTGTTCGCGAACAATGACTTCAAAAAAATTTTACTCAGCAAGACTTACTTGGTAAAATATATGAATGCAAATTTCTGACAATGGCTCTCAAAACTATTCGTTTGCGAACGATTCAGTCAAAAAATGAGAATAAATCAACAAATCGTCTGTAACACGATTATTAACCTAAATCGTTCGCGACCGTCCGAATCATTTTTGATGCAATACAGCGACACAACGTTCCAAAAAAAAAAATCAAAATCGAAATCGTTCGAAAATAACAACAATTTGATTTTAGAAATCAATCATCCACGAATTGATTCAGTCGTTCACGAACGAATCTTTTTTTTATCGCGAATCCAGAATAGCTTTTTTTCGATCTATTTCCATCGACTTTTTCCAACAAACCTTCAAATGGACCGTTTTAAAATTAGAATAAAAATCATCATAGCATATCAAAAAAAAAAAAAAAAAAATGAAAAAACCAAGGAAAATATTTCGAAATTTCATCTCGAAGCCATAATTCTAATCGAAACAAAATAAAAAAAAAAAAAAAAAAAAAAAAAAAAAAAAAAAAAAAAAAAAATGAAAAAACCGTGGAAAATATTTCGAAATTTCATCTCGAAGCCATAATTCTAATCGAAACAGCACCTAAAGCGCATCCACGCGCTGATCCTTTCACTGCACACACCAAAATGGTAACCGGAATTGTAACGGTTTCGAGAGTGAATTTAATAAGAATCCGACACTATGATTATAGCACCATCATCTTCTCTTCGATTCACCGCGATCATTACCCATCCGGGGCACTCGGCGGGCCCATCAGCTCAAACACGTATAAATCGAATTTTCATCAATCCGTACGATACCTTACAGGTGATGACAATGACTCCAGAGATGACTAGCTTACCGCAGACAGTCCAGATACCTCCAGATTTAGTACCTCTACTAAAGGAATACACGAAAACCGCGATACGTGAGCAACCGCAAGACATACTCTCATGGTCGGAGCGATATTTCCGCGGTAAACTTTCCAGCCCTTCGGAACGCTCCGACTCCGGTAAGACGCGACGAACCGAAGGAATTAAGTAATAATTGACGTACGTACGTAGGTACATACATACGAGTATATCGCCAGCTCACAACAGCACTTCCATTTCCAAGACATACGTACCAAGACCTATTAGACAGGTGCGAACGTGTAAGACGAAGAAAATGATGTAGGGCGGTAACCGGGACGTGGAGAACTGGAGAGGTTCGCGCATCTCTCCTTATCAAATGCCAACTGCATGGAATCTAAATTAGATAGGAGTGAACTTCCCATAAGAAAAATACAATGAACCGACTCCCTTCGCGCTTCGTACGCCAGACCCGAAACACTAACACAAATAAAATTACAACCAGATAAATCCTCGTTCTCATTAAAAGATTATAATCTCATAGAGTCGAAGTTCATTACACGACCTGCACGACTACGGTTCTTTCTGACTATGAGCTCCGCAGATTCGCGTGATCGACCAAACTCACTCGTCTTCTTTACTTATAAAAACGTTGCAACGAGCCCGTCAAGACGAATAATAATTATACACGTAGATGACCAACACGAGTGCTGTAAGTATTTTCCGAGGAAAATCTCTTTACATGTAGTACACTTCGGATGAAGAAAATAAAAAAAATGGGAAAAAATTCCGTTAAGATGAATTCTTCAACTTTGCGCGTTATTTATACAAAAAAAAGCACCCGGTGGGGGGAAAAAGTTCTTTGATTTATTGATACATCTACGTATAGTCGCCGAGATAAAGATCCCGAACCGGGGTACGGTATAAAGTTATTATTAAATTCATAACACAATCTCGATTCTAGTATCTGTATTAATTTTTTTTGATTTATTAAACAATAAATATTTTTTATACGTCGGAATGTTTCTCTTTTTCCCAGTATGCCTCTGCGAATCTGCGCGCGATGATTAACTTATAAATCTCAATCTGTTTTTCTCACTCCAGCAACTGTATATACGGTTGTAACCGTGATTTAAATAAATTCTCTCTAGATATACTACGTATTTACCTTATTTTCCTCACAATCATATCTACCGATGCTATATTCCCACAAAGACGTTTTACAAATGAGTATATAGTATCTATAAAATTGTACTCTCTCCCAGGCTTATCCTCTCTACCCCTGGTCTAGCCTACTGCTCGTCTCTCGCAATAAAAACGTGCTTTAATTTGTTCGATGGCAACTTAATTAAAACACAACCAGAAAGCGTACATACGTTTATATTTCTGAAAACCTATAGCGACCACTTGGCATACACGATATGAACTAGTTTATCCTCATCGAGCTTTGAATTCCTCCGGTGTACCTCCTCCTCCTACCCAATGGAGATCTATGCAACATATGCAGTGCCAAACCAGATACCAGATATATCTTTATGATATATTGCCAACGATAATATATCTTCGAACGTGGTTTCCATGCCGTATACCTATACCTATACGTACGTGTATCGTCGTACAGGTCCCCCCGGAAGTACCACGGTACCGGTGAGTATATTTGGCGGCGATGAAATGGAAATTTATTCATCAGTTATGGAAGCGTGTGAATAAAAGGAATGGTCCAGCTATCATTCACGAGGGGAAATTATTATTATTTTTTTAAATGGAAACTCGAAGAGCGACAAGCAGGGTAAAGGTGTCTCTTTCTTGTTGAAAGGTTCAGTGATTCGGTCAATTGAAAATTGCACGAAGAAGCAAGTTACTCCTGAGTTGATCAATTTGAAAAAATGAAAGATTTTTCAAATATCGTTCTGTTCGATCTGAGAGAAAGTAAGTAATTTAGCTCGAGAAAAAAAAATTGATCATTTGTCAAGTGTTTGGCTCGTGCAAAAATTTTTGAAAAATAATTTTAAAGTTGACCAAAAAATATGCATATACAGAAATGCACCAAGTATATATAGGTACTTAAATGCATTCAGGGAGTCTTATTTTCAGAAGGAATCAACATTTAATCTCTTGAATCAATCAGGGCCCTATTAAGATCAGAACAAAAAATGGGCTTACTTTTCCTGAAGGAGCAAATACAGTAAATCGCATAGCAACGTAGCACTACATACAGTATGACCCATAAGTCTTGTCCACTTCTCATATCTCGGGACAGGAAAGAGGTAGAACGATGGTTGAAACGGCATTGTCTTTCTAGCCATGAGTGCATCGAAGATCGGTGATCAAATTTTCGATTCTGCATACAAGGTGTCCACAGCATAAGAAACCGGTTGGGGGTGAAAAATG
>FIZT01015042.1:0-14972 GCA_900065295.1 Paracoccus marginatus | reverse complement strand
ACGGTGCGAGGGGAGGGGTGAACCGATCGGGCCCAAAATTTTTGTGGGGGGTTTTCTCATGGAGTGGCACCAATCTAGGGGGGGTCACATGCAAATTTTAAAAGTCACTTTTTTAGGACCACCCTAAGCTACATACGTTCGTTAAATTGAAGCGAAATTCATTCATGTAACCTGCAACTGTAATGAAGTACCTACCTAACGAATTGAATAAAACAGAATTCTGGGATACAATAATAAGTGTTCGATATCTATCAGAAATTCATCTTGAAATTCTCGCTGAGTTTTATCCTAGATACCTATTTTATTAACACTGTTGCACTGATGCTTCCTTCATGCAAATGGCGAGCTTTCATTCTTCGGTCTTATCCGCTTATCTTAAAAGCTATTGAAAAAATTTTTTACATTCAGAAAACGCTTTGTACCGGAAACTGAAAGTTGAGATTAATGCTGCAAAGACTTTTCAAGTCCAAAAATTACATTGACGAATCCATAAATCAAGCGCAGAAATGTGAATGATCGCCTAGGCAGTATGTTCATTGCTTACCTATATGGGAAAAACTAATCATTAGTTTCAAAAGGTACCTACAAATTTTTTACATGGCAAAAATACAACTTAACATCTCTTGACCATCCGACGTCATCATAAAGTCCAATTTAAGAATAATTCACATTTATAATGAAATAGTAGGAGTAGAAACGCTTACCTATTCAGTGCATGGGCATGCCTGGTTATTACAGCAGGCTACCATTTATGGCCTATTTTAAACGTTTTTGGAAGGAAATTAATATTTCTCGCATACGTTTGTCCCCATAAGTAGCGAACTAATCGTGATAATATTTGTCTATACCGACGGTTGAATTTATTATTCGTATCAGTCGATGACTACTTCGGAAAGTTACCTTTACCTATCTCCGCATTGCAAACAATGAAAAAACTGAAGGCGTGACTGAAAGGAATAATTATGCTCCGATATCTCGATAAAACCGTTAACGAATAAATTGCATACATTAGGTACCTACTTAAATACTTACCGCTATAGGCTCTAAACACGTGATTATTTTGATAAAAATTCTTCACTTCTAGAACGCTTGATGATAATTATTATGACATGGCGCATAACATGCAACATTTTCTCACAATTTTTCCAAGATTGAAATAAAAAAAAAAAAAATTAGCTAAAAACATAGCGGAAGCATGTCCGTGTTGATTGCATTCATCGCAAACAAGTATAATATTGACAGTTGATCCACAAAAACCGGCATCGTAATGAATTTGTATAGATATGTTATTATTCATCCTCTTATACATGGACCGGTTGGCATCGTGGATCATTAATACCGTGTAGACGTATTGATGAGGTTTTTACTAACAATTAATTTTATGTTGCATTGTTTGTTTTTATTTTTGATATTGTTAATGTGTTGTACTATAGGTATAATTATACCTCCTAACTTCGCGTTTATTGAAATGTTTTTTATCGTGTTATTACAGCTATGACTTCCGAAAATTTCAAAGCCAAAGATATCAGCTTGAAAGCTCAGAAGAAATTATTGGGCCATATGAGCAATAAGACCGCTGTGAAGATGTTTATCGACGATAGATCTGCAGCTATTTTAGACAATACATATCGATTATTCAAGCAATATGTAAGTACCTAAATACGACGTATATTCCAGTGCATGTTTCAATTTTTATTTACTATACCCATGACTATACCTAAAAATTGAACTATTTACCTAACTTTGGTCTATCGAACGACCTTAAAACTCGATTACCTACTTAATTTAATTTTCAACTTCTTATTTTTTTAATGATGTAGATAGATACAGGTACTACGTACGTAGGCTCCATACTACGTAAGTTGCTAAGTACTATTACAAGTAGGTACGTACTTAATGCGTACATTATAGGTAATATTTTTAGTTATAAATTGAAAATTTTCTAAATTGTTTCTTGAGCGATTTTAATTACAAACCGATACCATAAATTTTGAATTTCAGACTACCAGTAAAAAAGAAGCTGAAAAACTAATGAAATGCATCATAAAAACGATAATAAAAATTGGCATCTTATACCGCAACAATCAGTTCAACAACGAAGAAATTCAAATAGCCACAAAGCTGCGGTGCAACTTTCAAAAACTTGTCATGACGATTGCTAGTTTTTACGAATTAGAGTATAGTTACGATCACTCGTACTTGACGCTGCTTTTCAACGATTTACACAACAATTTGAATTCACTCGTAGAGAATCATTTAACAGAAAAATCCCTGAATAGAATAAATCACGTGTTTCAGTTTTGTGTGAAAAAAGAATTTTCAGATGCAATTTTTCAAAAGCAATCGTCACATCGTGAAACGTTGGGAAAAATTGTAGGTGATCTAAACCACATTATTGAGGAGGATAATAACTGAAAATAAATTGGTTTAAAAATCAAAATTTGAAATATTTTGTAAATAATTATGCGTCATTTTTGTACATACATATAATTTTGTTCATTTTTTTTTTTTTTTTTAATCATCACATTACGTTACCGTTACCTTGACATTCGAACTTTTTATTTGAAAATGAAATGTTTTTACTTGTAAAAATAAAAATAAATTAAAAATTTTTTCATTTTCCAAAATCTGTGTAATTTTCATTTTTCATTTTTTGGCCAGCAAAAAAAAAAAAAAAATTGACGCAAAGAATTACAATATATTTTTTAGTGGCGCGCTCTATACTCGAATTTCAAATGTCAAGCTTCTATAAGAGTTGATCTGTGAAAATTCTTGAGCGAAGCGAACGGAAAGAAAGAAACATCCTTCGGCATCATTAATTCGGCATTGCTTGTTTGGTTCTTTTGGCGCGTTTATCGAGAGAAACTTCAAAGTGTTGTAAAATTTTCGGCGTTTGTGAAAACTCTGTTTCGAAATAATTTGCATTAGTTGCACTCTTTCTTGTCCAAGTTCTTATATATTTCAACGAAGACATCAACTATGGTAAGTAAATAACGCATTCTTGAGATTGAAACGCTTTTTGTTTCCATCTGAAACTTGATCATTTTGATGTCAGTGCGTCTCATGAAATAATAATATAGTGTTATTTGATTGAAACCGATTTCCCTCGATTTAATTAGGCTGGTGGTAAAGCTGGAAAAGACACGGGTAAAGGCAAATCCAAAGCGAAAGCCGTATCACGATCTGCACGAGCTGGATTACAGGTACTTGCATGTTTCTCAATTATTCATCGATGTCCACGCCTAAGCTATAATATTCTATATTCACGTTTCAAAACTTATATTTCAATCCTACTAGCCTGTTCGCAAATGATTTTCGTTCGTTTGAGCGGCATTCTGTTACTGTAGAACATCGATGACATCGTCTTCTCGTGAAATTTCATCATCCATGTGTACCAAAATTTTGATTAATTTCTTTGTTTTTCACGTTCAAGTTCCCCGTTGGAAGAATTCATCGACATCTGAAGAATAGAACAACAAGCCATGGTCGTGTTGGCGCTACTTCTGCGGTATACAGTGCGGCAATTTTGGAATATTTGACAGCCGAGGTATGAATTTTTACTACGCAAGTTTATGAATAAATTCGTATTTTGTTAGGTATCAAACTGAATCGATTTACGTATTATTTAATCTTTGTAGGTCTTGGAATTGGCAGGCAATGCATCGAAAGACTTGAAAGTAAAAAGAATCACTCCCAGACATTTACAATTGGCGATAAGAGGCGATGAAGAATTGGACAGTTTGATTAAAGCCACCATCGCTGGAGGAGGTATAAACTCAAACTCAACTCCGAAAAAAATTTCAATTTTTTTTATCGAACCGAGTTTAATTTTTTTTTTTCTATCATTTTTCAGGTGTAATACCCCATATTCACAAATCGCTGATTGGCAAAAAAGGAAACCAAAAACTTGCATAATTTTTTCTCCGAGTTTCGACGTAAATATAGTTTGTTTTTTACATGTTTTTCTTTAAAATTTAAGTATTTTTAATTTGAAATCTTTCGTAATAGGTTAAAAGTGTGTGAATTTAGGCATTAAATTTTCCTGTGTTAGTTTAAGTATTATGGTATTATGTTTGGAAATTTTCTTTCGTTATTTAATAATTTTAGGTTATTTCTATTATAGGTTTTAGTTTACTTCACCTTGACAAAATTACGTAATTTTTTCTCAAAATAACCACCCAACTTCAGAATATTGACTGTTAATTTAGATCTAGATTTTGATTTCAAAAGGGTAAGATATGAAAAAAAATCCGCGAAATTTAAACTAATGAGACTGTAAATTTATCAATTTATTGTATTAATAAAATAAAAATATATGAGTTATTTTTTCACATTCCATCTTTGCGTATTGTATGTATTTGTATATTATTTTTGCGATTATCAAAATGAAGGAATACATAGATGAATGAATATACGATGAATACGAGTATTATGTAAAAAAAACATGACGTAATTTTGAATAATACTGAATCACCCTGTAACGGTGTTCTCATTTAGAGAATCGTTGAACTCGTTCCTTATTTGCTTTAATTTGATTGAACCAACTTTATGTCGTTTCCTGTATAAAACCTCGCAGAAAGGAAGAAATTCTTCGGCAAGAAATTTACCATTAATTTCAATGATCCGTCTCTGTAACAAGCGAGTAAAATTAACCAACAATTGGTCATTTACCAAATTAAAGATAAGTGGCGAGTTGAGTCACCTCATTTCTAAAATCTTCGTTGTATAATGCTTGAATTATTTGTTCAATAAATCTGAGTAATATATCACAAACAGCCTGCTCCACTTCGTATTCGATACTCGCAATGTCAAAAGCAGAATTTTCAATGAATTGAATGAATACCCGACAAAACCATATTATATTACTCGTGAGTTGAAAGTAGTGCACATCTAAAACATAATCACCTCCAATTCAAGCAAATGTAAAATTTAATTTTGATATTCAAAATTGATATTAACCTTGGATATACTTCTCAGTGCCTGGAATTTCTAGATTATTGAACTCGGATACCAATTTTTCTGCCTGTTGCTTGGACTTTAAATTCGTTAGATGCCACTTTTCTTCGGCAATCTTCGTATTCACACTTTCTGCTAGTTTATTACGAGTTTCTGACATGATTCTGGTAAGCGGAGTTCTCAAATGCCCATCAATGAGATAAATCACATCAATACCGTAGTCTGACAGCTAAATCATCCAAAATAAATGACAAAGTTGATTGAGTGGAAAAAAATCGTCGTAATTGCATGAAAATGGCATACCTGATTGCTATAAAATTTCAGATGCTCAACACATTTATGCAAAATCGCCAAGGACACTTGAGGAAAGAAAACTTGTCGAACTAAGCGCGATACGAAATTGCTAACTTCTTTCGTACACCATACAACGAAAGCTGTACAAAAAAAACGAATCTTAATTACACATAAATTATTGTACCACTTGAACTACACATTAGAAAATCAAGAGCACTAACACGAAGCGCAATAAGGATTATTTGGAAATGCTCGGTATTGAAATTCTTTGGCCATATTGCATAAATTTGAAAAAAATACAGAAGAAAGTTGTCTAACGTAGGAAGCATTAGTGGTCTCTCCTTTGACAGTGGCCAACTGAGATTTCAATATGTTACTGCATAATTTTAAAAATAAATCACATGCCTGAAACAGAAATTATAATGGTTTTTCTATTCGCACGAAAACTTCAAAACGACGAGTCAATTTACTTGAGTGGATTTCTGTAAAGTATTCAGTAATCGAACTGATCTTCGAGCTGCACGAAGACCTCCTTGATGAGATTTTTCGGGAGTAACTTCCAATTCTTTGGTTAAAATCTGCGTAAGGGTTTTTACTCGAATATCCACTTTACCCCTGGCAAAGGTTTAAATGCAAAAAATGTATGAACCAATTCGTCCAAATGGTATTTTTCGTAAAATAGATCTCTTACTGTATATCTTGAATTAGGATTTCGTTAGTGGGAGGATTTTCTTTTAAATACGTTTTCGTTTTTTCAATAAGGGAATAAGCATCTTCAAAGTGCCTTTCAACGATCAAAACATCTAAATCTTCTGCAACTTCTAAAAGCCAACCCGGAACTGTTTCGGCGCTATCAACGTCATCTTCCACTTCATCAAAAGCTAAAACATAATTTGTGTCGAAATCTGAACTACAAAAAAAAAATGAAATTTGTACAAATGAATGAAAGAAATACTTACGATTGGTTGATTCGACGTTTACATTTCGAGCTGGTGATTTTTGTTCCACACAAATACTTCCCCGTTTTCTGTTATACCCACTCATCAATAATTTCTTAGCCTCGTCGAATTTTTCTAACCATTCTTTCTAAAGTTGTAAAAAGGAATCAGAACATGATTGTATCACTTTGTGGGATAATTCATACGTACCTTAGCTTGAGAACTTGGAACTTGAAAAACTCTGGTATCGGGAAAGGCTAAAAGCTTCAAAGCATTTTTTACGTCTTTCACATTAACGATGGCTAAATTATTCACGTCGTATACGGTTTCTAACTTATATAGTGCGGGCGAGCGACTATTGCATGAAAAAAAAAATGTCACCACAGAATGAAAATTTAACGATTATTACGTTTTAATAAAAAATTTACCGGCTTGTGGTAGTCGATGCCAGCAGTAACACATCAGAAAGTAAATACGCACGTAGTTTACAAATCTGCGAATTGTCTATCGCATCAAGTTCTGTTAAATCACCTTCGTATAAATATTGACGACCAGAATTTTCGGTCAAATTCTAGGGGAAAAAATAGGATTAGGTTTATAAAAAAAAAGTAAAAACACACACAAACACAAGCGATTTTTATCTAATTCCAAATTAACGAACAATGCATCCTTCGATTTTTTCGGCTACGTCGGAAAGAGTTTTTCTTCTTTTCATATCAGCGTCGTCGTCGTCATCTTTGCTTTCAGTTTCACTGAGGTGAATTCTCTTTTGATCATCGAACATTGAAGTTGTAGCCAAGGTAGTTAACAACGATCGCTGCTCGGATAAAAGGTGAGAAAGTTGGTACATGTCTCCTTCCAAACCTAGGAATACACGTATGACTTTAGCTACATTTTCTAACGGAAGCTATGACGAAGTACGTGGTTTGAATTTTACAGTCAACTTACGCGATATCTCTTTGGCTGTATCAATGAATAAAGTGTAATTACGGTAAACATTTTTCTTCAAAAGATTACTCGTTTCGTCGGCTATATTTTGAATTTTACACCGCTGCTGTTGAAGCTCCACTCCTCCGACGCATCCGTGAGATATTTCTTTGACATCTAACCAACATATTTTCCGATTTATTTACTATTTTAATAAACGTACATAAATAATCTAGCAAAATGGCTAATCTTACACTTGCTAGGATTAAAATTTGGAGAATCAAATTGCTCCAGGGTGATATCCATATTTATTTTCTCCAGTAGAACCTATTCTATACAAGGGTATTGCGGACGAAATGATTACACCAAAATAATGCTTAATTAATAACCGAGTAATCGAGTTCTTCAAGAATTCTCAGAAACTACCACGTAAAAGTAGAAAAGTTGCATTATTTTCAAATTTATTGTAGAATTTTTCTTTTTGATAAAAAATGTTATCATTTCGTTAAAAAAGACAACATCACAGAAAACAGCAGAAAACTCCAACTCCAAGAAATATGAACGGTTGGTAGCATTGTATAATTGAAATTCTGTGAAATTTTCGTGGTAATTTAAAGCTTTCAAAAAATGCCAACATTGCTTCGAAAATCGTTTTTTCTTCACGTCGTTCTCCTTCCCCCTTTACCCTTTTTCGTAAAAATAAAAATAAAATGCTTTTGCTTTTATGAACAGTCACGTGACGGCAGCCATTATCTTTATCCGAGATCTTCTTTTGGCGCGTTTGCATAATATAATTCTAACGGATGAAGCTTGAAAGTGAATGTATTTCCTAAATTTTAGTCGAAATTTGCAACACAACGCATAGAAATGGTACGTATTACAAACGATTCTAAATTCATTCATCATTAAAGTCAAGGCGTTCAGTACGCTACACTCAAACACTTTATCAATAATTATCTAAAGCATAACCTTTTAATTTTGCACTCAGGCTGGTGGAAAAGCTGGTAAAGATTCCGGTAAATCTAAAGCGAAAGCTGTATCACGATCCGCTCGGGCTGGACTCCAGGTAATCGGTTTGAATTACATTCACATTTCTAAGCTCATCTTGATTAATACCGATGGTTACTTCCGTAATTCTTTCTCCGGACTCGATTAAAATTTATAACTGACTCGGTTCTTCAGTAAAACAGTCATTCGAAACGACATTTATGCCTTTTTCGATTAAATTAGTTTGTAAAGAAAAAAATTTCCTTTGTCCCGTTGTCGTATTTTCATCATCTGTTTGACGTTATCACCGAACTCTCATCTCTTTGTTTGCACTTCATTATTGTTCAAGTATCTATCGGAAATTTTAGGCTAATACTTTAAAATTGGTTCGTTTCAGTTCCCCGTTGGCAGAATTCATAGACATTTGAAAAATCGAACGACAAGCCATGGTCGAGTTGGCGCCACTGCTGCGGTATATAGTGCTGCAATTTTGGAATATTTGACTGCCGAGGTAAATGATTCATTTTCAAACTGGTATGTCGATTGTATCTGTAATTTAATTTGTATGTGTAGGTTTTAGAATTGGCGGGTAACGCATCAAAAGATTTGAAAGTGAAAAGAATCACTCCTAGACATTTACAGTTGGCCATTAGAGGAGATGAAGAATTGGACAGTCTAATTAAAGCAACGATTGCCGGTGGAGGTAAGCGTCTTGAACGTTTTACGTTTAATGTGAGGAAATATTCAAATATTCAATTCGTACTTTATTTTCACGATTGTTGTATAATTTTTTAGGTGTTATACCTCATATTCACAAGTCATTGATTGGCAAAAAAGGATCCCAGAAACCTGCATAAATAGGTGTATTTTTTGACGAATAATTAAATTGTAATTTTTTTATGTTTGTACTTTAGTGTGTGTTTTTTAAATTTTATGCTAAACATTATTCCTTTCCCATCAGTACGATTTATAGCATTTTGTTTATTGTTATTGAGAGATTCCAGGTACACGATCTCCGATTAAAACTTGCATTATTTTTATTTCTAATTGCATTGTGTTCAATTTGCTTCGGCATTGATATATTTCATGTGAGGGAATTTATTTATTATTTAAGGGGTATGAAATGTATTGGAGTTTAAATATGTAATTTTTTTTTAATAATTATATTTTCCAAGTCTATTTGAAGTTCTTTTTTTGTATTTTTGAATGTTAATAAGTACTTCGAAGATCGTGAAATTTTGAGATGGAAATTTATTACGTAAAGGGATATTTTCTTAAAGAATTTTTTTGGTTATTTATTTTTCTTTCAACTTAGTAGTTTTAGTTCGTTTTCATGCGTATATTACGTTACGAATAACAATTTATGTATTTCACTTTTCAGTGTACTAATGACTTATCAAATTGTTACTACGATATAAGACTGTTATATTCACAACAGTCGAATTTTAATCTGTTTGATTTGTATCTATTATTTCTAAAAACGTAAAATTAGGAATATTTTTAAGGAAACAGTTTGTAAAACATTCGCGTTTTGGCATATTGTAAATTGTCATTCTATTTAACACGAATGTTGAATCATTCTTTAAAGATTTGAATTCTGTGTGAAAGATTGTTACAGATGATCTATTTTACATTATGTAATATTGTATGATCGATTTGTTTAAAATGGTAATTTCTTTTCCTAAATATTTAATTCGAAAATACGCACTTCGCACGAATTCAAATTCTGTAGTTTTTTTTTTTCAAATAAACGGCTGAAGTAGTTAACGCTAACGTATTTATTATTTAGGGTGTGTCGAGTTCATAATCGACACATGCCTTAGACGATAAGAAAAATACGACTCTGTTAGTTGTGCACTCGACTTTCTAACAAAAACGTGTGAAATAAAACAAGGTTAGTGTGATCGTATGCTTATGCGGGTCATTAAACTCTGGTTTTTTCTGGAACATCTGGAATAGTGGGCTGTAATAATGTTGAAATATTGGAACGTTGGAGACGTTATCTTTCGTTTTGAAATTTGAAAGTATATTTTTCTGCTCAGAAACGATTTTTTCCCCATCAACATGGAGAAATTTAATCGAATCAAAAATCAAACTGCTGTTCTGCGTCTTCGGAACTTGGAATAATTTTGGAATTTGGCGTAAAATTAAATGTTCAGCGGAGAGTTACGAGAATACCCGAATTATTCCGTAACAGTTGCTCGCCGTCGTGCGAATAGATGCTTGTTGCATTCCAACCTGATAAAAATTGATAACGAAAAGGTGAGCGAAAATGTGAGAAGTCTGCGATCAACTGAAGCTTAGAGATTTTTAGGTGTTGTATTGAGTTAAATTTGTATGAATGCGAATGAATGTGAAGTGCTGAAACTTACATGTTGTATTGCTATCAGGTGCAAGTATTTTAAGCGCTCAGTCGGTCTCAGTGATTCATGCCGGATGCCGGTAAGAATGAGAAATTTAATTACAAATTGGCTTCAAGTGTTCAGAAAACCATTTTATATCGAGCAGATGACTGATGAAGTATTTTAAAATTGTTACAGAACTGTTATATTCATTGAGAATCAGATTTTATCGAAGTTGGGTAGCACTTCCTTATTGGAACTATTTCACCAGTGGTAATACTCCATCATTACTTTTTCGTTTCACTAGAGATTCCTAATGACAAAAGTTTTCTTCGGTTTCAGGAATGATGAGATGCTACACTTCGAAGCTGCTACTCCTACCAGTGAAGCATTCAATGGTGACGTTTGATATTTGATGATCTTAGAAAACTTCAAGCAGATGTGTCTGCTTCGCACCAAATTTATTTTTTGAAGCTATTTGTCTCGATCAAGTATCGAAATACGTCTCATTTTAAGAAGTAATCCTCACTTCTCGATCAAATTTAGTTACACTTGAAGTGTAGCGTAATGAAGAGACTTTTCAGTTTATGCGCTGGCGATGTGTTTCCGAAGAAGTTGTATTACTTGCGCAAAAACAATGTTTCAATACCAATTTCCAACTTGCAAACTCATACCGAACTTTCAAAATGGTATTTCAGCCTTCATCCAGGTTCAACGAGGATGTTTCCTAACGTATCCGATCACCAGTCACGTTATGCGCATACAAGCTCTGCGGTTCAAATGTTTTCCACTTTGCAAAATCATAACGACTTCTCAAGAAAGTTGAATTACATCGATAAAAAGTCAACTTACGACATAAGCGATTTGGTATCCGAATGGCTTAATCGGTTCGATTCTTTGGGCCCAGTCCACCCTGAGACCGTGGCAGGCGCTCTGAACTCGATGTCAAAATCGAACATTTTTGATAGAGTATGGAGAAAAACCGACCAGGAAAATTTCAAGACGCTTATTATTAAACTAGTAGTGAAGGGAAACGAGGCACTGGACCCGAAAAATGCAGCTACTCCAAAATTCAATACTTGGCAAGTTGCAAATAGTTTGAATGCTCTTTCCAAGTGGAATGTATTGGAAAGTAGTACCTGGGAAGGTAATATTAAATTGAACGGTCAAGAGATTCCGAAGGTTCATGTGTTTGAATCTTTCTTATCCAGACTGATAAATCGAGGAAAATATTTATCAGATCCGAGAAATGAAACCCGTGACAAATTCTCTTCTCAGGGTGTTTCAAACTGTTTATACGCCCTTTCCAAGTGGAATATACACGAATTGAAAGGAGCCAAGGAGTTCGTCGTTCTATTGATTAAACGAAGTAATGCTATGCGAAGCGTAGAAGCTGACAGATACACTTCTATGAGTATAGTTAGAAGTTTGAATGCTCTTTCAAAGTGGGACCGCGATGAATTACAAGGTGCCAAAGAGTTAACTATTCAGTTGATGAAAGAAGGCGAACGAATAGCTGATCAGTTTACACCTCAGGAGATCGCCAACAGTTTCAATGCTCTCTCAAAGTGGAATATTGAGAATTTGAAAGATTCCAAAGAATTTATCATTCGGTTAGTGAAGCGAGGAAATTCGACCATTGATAAATTTACCTGTCAGGGTATTGCCAATTGTCTAAATGCTCTATCTAAATGGAATATTCGCGAGTTTCAAGGTGCTAAGGAATTTATTACCCTGTTAATGAAACGAGGCAGTTCGACGGCTGGTGGATTCAAACCTCAAGAAATTGGCGTCTGCTTAAACGCTGTATCTAAATGGGATATTCATGAACTTCAAGGTGCTAGAGAGTTTATCGTTCAGCTTGTAAGATGTGGAAATTTAACCGTTAATAAATTCAATCCTCAAGGCGTTTCCAATAGTTTGAACGCTTTGTCAAAATGGGACGTTAATGAACTACCTGAATCTATGCATTTTATTGTTCAATTGATTAAACAAGGATGTCTAACGTCCAACGGATTTAATTCTCAGGAAATTTCCAACAGTTTAAATGCGTTATCTAAATGGAATATCGACGATTTACAAGGAGCTAGAGATTTTATCAGTCGGCTAATGAAACGAGGCAGTTCAACAGTAATTGGATTTAATTCGCAAGGCGTCGCAAACAGCTTAAACGCTCTATCAAAATGGAACGTGAACGAGTTGCAAGGAGGTAAAGAATTTATCGTGCAACTGATTAGTCGAGGAATAGCAGTAGTTGACGGATTTGATTTTCGAAACATTGATAACACCTTGAACGCTCTGTCCAAATGGAATATTTATGATTTGCAAGGTGCCAAAAAATTTATCGTCTTGTTGCTCAAACGAGGTAGTTCAATGGTCAGCCAATTCGACTCTCAGGGTATTTCCAACTGTTTGAATGCTCTCTCCAAATGGGATATAAATGAATTTCAAGGATCGAAAGAACTCATCGTTCGGTTAATGAACCATGGGAATTCGACAGCTGTTGAATTTAGCGCTCAAAGTATTTCCAGTAGTTTAAACGCTCTGTCCAAGTTGAATATCGATGAGTTACCCGAAGCTAACGGTTTTATGACCCATTTGATTAAAAAAGGAAGCCAAACTTGCGATAAATTCAATCCTCAGAGTATTGCTAATAGTTTGAATGCGTTGTCCAAGTGGAATATCAATAAAATACAAGGAGCGCGAGAGTTCATCAATCGATTAATAAAACGAGGCAGTTCAACGATAATGGAATTTAATTCGCAAGGCGTCGCCAGCAGCTTAAACGCTTTATCCAAATGGAACATCGACGAATTCCAGGGCGCCAAGGAATTCATCGTTCGATTGATTGAACGAGGAAGTTCAATAATTGGTATATTCGATTCTAGGAATATTTCCGAAAGCTTGAATGCCTTGTCCAAATGGAATATCGAAGAGTTACCAGGAGCTGGAGAATTTATCACTCGGTTACTGAAACGAAGCAATTTACTAGTCAAAGAATTCGACGCGCAAGGTATCGCAAATTGTTTAAATGCTCTGTCCAAATGGAATATAGACGAAATTGAAGGATCTAGACATCTTATTATTCAGTTGGTGGAGACTGGAAACTTAACAACTGATAAATTCAACCCTCAAGAGATCGCCGGTTGCCAAAACGCCTTGTGTAAGTTCGACGTTTTCGATGATAGAAAATGGAGCGATGTTGAGTCTAAAAATTTCAGGAATTTCATTATTAAACTCGCAACGAATGGAGAAAACATATACGAAGGATTTGATTCTCAAAGTATTTTCAATACTTTCAACGCTTTTTCCAAGTTCGATATCTTGAATGACGAGAGGTGGACGAAAAATGAACAAGATAAGTTGATATCTCTTGTTGCCAAATTGTCCAGTGTAGACGAAGCGTACAAAAACTATTCTCTTGAGGCTGTTTATAAAACTCTAAGTATCTTATTCGATTGGGATGTTTTTAATTGTGATAAATTTAATTCTAGTGCTATGAAAAATTTTAAAAACCTCGTCAGTAATTTAGAAAACCGTATTTTTACCATTTCAAAGAAACCCGACCTAGTAGGACAAAATTTTGATGTTAAATTTGCCGCTCAAATTATTAGAAATTTATCTCAATTTAAAGCTAAAAATTTGGTATTGTCTGAAAACAGGTTGATTATTTCTTTGATGCAATGTTTAAAATTAGGTATAGAAAATAGTAGTGGTCAATGCTTGATGGAAAATCGTATGCGAAAAGATATCTTAACTAGTTTACAAGCTATTTGTCATGTTATAATAGAATCAAAGGACAGAAATATTTTGGAAGGAGTTTTTGATGAATGTTTCTCTGAAATAATTGATGCGTTGATAGCATCAAATGTGACCTATACTAGTAAAGTATTTGAAATTATAAACGAGTTAGATGAATTTGGAATTATTAAAAAACGTGAATTATTGAGTAAAATGCAACAGTCCATTAGGTGATATAATTTACTTTGTTGAATTTTGTTGTTTCTTGATAGTTATAGAAATCGTTCTTGTATTATTTATACGATACGATTTTACACCAGTGTAAATGTTTACTTCGATTTGTACGGATAAGTAGATAGGGTATGTGTCCAGTTGATAAAAATAATTCTTCGTGTATTCTGTTTGAAATCAAGATTTTCTCTCTCGCAAAACCAATACGTTGGTACTTATACCTACTAATACTTTTTTCGATTAATGTATGGATACTAGATAGGTAGGTCTAGGTACTTGGTTCATTAAAAACGTTTTGGGTTGTTCATTTAATAAACAACTTTCGTTTTTGAAGAGAATTCATTTATTATTCGAATAAAAATCGAATCTAAAATTACAGCTGATCGTGTTGTCTCGTGGTGGTGCAATGCGTGAACCGGCGCGGTAAGTAGATTTTCTCATTTCCTGCCAACTTTATGATTAGGCAGCCAAAACATCAAGAAATCATTCAATTTTTTACCTATTCGGCTCCAAAGTCACGTGATATGTTACGCGTTACTGACGCGTTACATGGCTT